>WEKX01007694.1:135263-148154 GCA_013390025.1 Pitta sordida
AGCCGGCACCGCCCCTCAGCAAAGCAGAGGCACTTGCGCATGCGTCAGCCAGGGAACCTCGCAAATGCTTGAAACCGGACTGCGGGAAATTTATATCGCAAATCACCGGGGTTGCAGTGGCGAGGTCGTGATGCACCGGGGACGTACTGTACTACTCACCAGGTAGCAACAATTTTAAACCACACTGTAAATATTTCCTCTGAATTCAGTGGGATAAGTATCCTACTGTAATGGCGTTTTCTAGGACATATAAAATCTACTTTAGTACAGTGGTATGTGACCCCACCTGGCGTGTGGGAGACCTGGGTTCGATTCCCGCCAGGGAGACAGTGTTAAGAGTTGGACTCGATGATCCTTGTGGGTCCCTTCCAACTCAGAATATTCTGTGATTCTGCGATCTAGAACAAGTAACTACTGCAATTAATAATACTGTATGACGTAAAAATAACAAACAATATAGTGATAACAAACATATAGAAATAACAAACAGTATAGTGGAAGAATCTGTAGATGGCAGAGCTTGATGAAAATGACTCTCACTCTATAACTCATAATATTACCAAGTGATAAGAAGCTTCTTTTTTTCCTATTTCTATGGGAAAATAAGGCACTCCAATGTCCTATTGGAGCACCAAGCAATTGTAGTGCAGAGTGTGGAGTAATGACACTTTCTGAATCTCTTCCAGAAGCAAATGGATTTTTTTAGGGGCAGTCCATCTGCACATTGATCCAACATGTATGAAAAAATGCAGAGACGTATACTTACAGAGGTATATAGGGTTTGGAAAATGGATACAAATTATAGCCTTCTAGGGTTCAGGTAACTCATGTGATACCTATATATTGAACCCCAACCCCTGTCCAATGAATGGATGCTATCAAACATAATTATTTTAAATGAGACTGGTTGGTGTTACTGCAAAAGATAATTAATTTGACCTCATAATTTTTTAATTTCCAAAAGTATACATTGGGATTTGAATATTTTGGTGAGATTTATAAAATACACTACAAAGGCTTAAGGTTGGGTTTGATTCATAAAATTGTCTGTGAAATATGTTTTTTTCTCTCCAAAGTGACTCTGCTCTCTAAGCAAAGCATGTCTGACAAAAACCATTTTGATAGCTGTATGGAATTAGTAGTAGGAATGTCCTTGCTCACATAGGACATCGGGTTTGGTAGTAACAGCCTTGTATATCTGAGTTTTGGAATGAGCTGGAAAGAGCTGGAGATGCTTTTGGAAAGTCAGCTTATTAAAAATCCTCCTCAACATTTTCTATCCTTTGTGGCATTCCAATATGGACACTACGCCAACAAAGTGCAACAGCATCAATGTAAAAGACTGCTTTTAAAAACTATGCTCTATTTTTTTGCATTCATATTTCCCTTATAGCTTTCCTAGTTTTTATATTAGATTTAGTGTGTTTATAACAGGACTTAAGTATGTGGAAGAGATATTGATAAATACTGGGAATTTTCCTTCTGTAATACCATCATGGGCATTTTATTTATAACACAGGATGAGTGTACACAGCTTCAGCGTCGTGTGAGATACTGTAGACCTAAATATTAATTTATAATAAAAACTGAGATAGTCTTGTAGAAAATATATCATTAGAGATCCCAAATTTGAAAAGATCATTACTAACAGTTCTCAAGATGATTGTTTCAATTTTTCTTACAGAGAATAAAATTAAGCATGGCCTCTGTTGTTGGGAAAAGGCGTAAGATGAGAGCTGTGTTTTCTTAGCTGATGATGCTGAAAGAATTTGAAATACAAATGCAGACTGGCAGTGCATAAGAGGAAGGATGGTTTTCTGAACAAATGAAAGGGTATCTGTGTTGATTTCATGCAGAATACAAATATTTTATGTGGAATATAGTAGAGGGAGCTCTTGCATCTATTCTACATTGGGATAACATGTCTAGTCCTTAGCTTCAGGTAACTTTGCCCTCCAGAATGAATTATCTAATTGCTGCTGAAAACTTTAGGTGGGCTTAATGTTTTTTGCAAGGTTAATGCTGAAGAGAGAGTATGAGTTAAACCCCAGTGATCATGGTGGTCATATTCCGGGGATCTGCTGCCCCAATCAGCCAGGATGCCACCACTGCAACCGCCCTCTCTTGCAGATAGTGCAATAGCAGCACATTTCTGTTAAACTGAAAACAGCCTCACCTCCCATTACAGCCTTTCTTGAAAAATAATAGAAATATTTATTCAGAGTTCAAGGAAGCCTTGGTGGAAACTTTTGCTTTTGTTTTTCTGCAGTAGCTGTGTTACAGAAAATACAAGAGTGTATCACCATCTGTAAACAACTAACCGACTCCTTGTATGTTCAAAAGGTAGGGGTAGGGCTGGAGTCCAGGCCTGGTTCATGAGACGCCTGTATGATGGATCTGGTAAAAGAATCTGTCTGTAAGCACAAAAGTTTATTATACTAGGCCCCAGCTTATTTAATTTGTGAAATCCTACTGAATTACAAACCCAGACAGTGTGACAAAATTCATAGCACTACATTCATTTCTGGCATTGCTTTTTTGTTAGATTTATTGTGTCTGATTGTTATTTTCTGCATGACTTTAGCCGTATATGAAGATATATGAATTTATTTTCACTCATTAATATGTTTCTGTAGTGTGTTTGCTCATTGCAGGCAAAACAACTGTAAAATAAAGTTATTAATATGTATAGAAGACCCATTTAGCAAAGATCTGTCTGTAAAGATGATACTTGTGTAACATTTTTTGTCAGTTAGCAAACATGAGCTTGGATGAATTTCCAGTAGTATGGAGTTCAGTGGGAGGCATTTTGTGACAGGAATGAGTAGCATAATAATAGAATTTATCTTCTTGTTACTGTTGCTCTTTTTCCTCCCCTTGATTCATCATTCCAAATGTTTCCTTATGTGCAATTTTCTTTTCATGCTAACAAAACCTTTAAGTTCAGTATTTAATTCTGTCAATACTAAGAGACAATTAATTTGAAATTCAGAAAACTTCCAGCTTTTATAAGTCTAGTCACATCTTTGTCTACTCTTTGCAGTCTCCTTTGATCGTTTAATTATGCCATTTGAACTCTCTGGTTTCACCATTGAGTATCTATTTGCTTTTTTTCTTGAGTGACCTACAGGATTTTTTTCCCCCTAGAGGTGTAATCAGAAAGTTAGGTCTACCTAACATATCCTTTGCTTACAAGTGTAATTTGATCATTCACCATCAAAATGTCAAGCCCTTAATGAGTTGTGTGCTCAGAAATGGGCCTCTGAAATACTAAGGAAATGACAATTAATTAAAAAAGAGAGATTCAGTTAAAAAAGAAAGCAATCTCTTTCCTTTCTCAATATTCAACTTACTGCACGATGTGGAAAAAAAGTTACAGATTAATCAAATGAATATTTTCACTCAGATCAGGGCAGTGAAACCAGTTCTGAGAAAATTTCCTTTTTTTTTTTTTTTAATAGCATTGGGTCAGAGACTATTTCCTTTTTATCCATATAAAACAGAAGACTGCATAAGTCCAGAAGACTCAAATTTGTAAAGCATCTGTCAATGGATTATTGCTTATACAAAGCAATTTATGTGTTGCAAAGATTCTTACTGTCTGATCTTTATTCACTGTAAGCAATGGGAATTCTGCTGTTGACCCTAGGCAAAGCAACAGTCATGTCCTTCCTCAGCAAGGGATCCTATTGATTTGAATGAGTCATGGTACTACTTAGCATATGTCAGCATGATGGGATAAAGCTGTAGATAAGGGCTTACAGTGGAGCACAGAGGAAAACCTATCTGAACCTCTGTCCTCAGACTATGTAGACATTAAGTTCATTTCTATTATGGATACACAGACTTTCACTCTGGTATATGTTTTCACTTATATATATATTAATAATTTTAATCAACAAATTCCAGACCGACAGTGAAAAAAATACTACTTGTTCTTAGTGTAAACTTAAATGATACTCACATAGCACCAGGTTATCCTCTTTCGTGGTTATTTTCTCTTGTGTGCTTAAATCTTTCATTTATTCCATATTTTTATTCTATTTATGAAATTTCTTCATTACCTATACTCTTATTTGTTTCTTGACACTAATTTACTTCTTATCTCTAGTTCTTTGGCATGTTTTGTTTTGCTTTCCAGTCTTCAATGACACTCTTAAGTCTTAGTCTTTTTGTTATATTCCTTACTCATGTGTCCCCTTCCCCTGTGCCCTTGCTGTTGAATATTTCTCCCACACCTTCTTAAATACTATTTTGTTTTCTGCTTCTGTACTCTGAGAAGACAGTCGTCTCCTTTTATTTTTTTTTCCATCTCAGTTTCTGCACCTTTGAATTTGCTGCACTTTCTCAGGTTGCACCAAGTTTTATCTGCTCCATTTTTCTATTTTCTCTCCACTTCCACCTGTCCACTTTCCACTCTGCCCCCATTTAATCTATTCTAGCTGCTGTCCATGGTCTATTATTTTTTTAGACTTATTCAAACTTACTTTGCACTTTCACTACTGCTTTATTTCAGTTGATCTTCTGTCACTTTCCTCCATTTGACAAAGGAACACAGAAGGTGAACCTGTCATTAAAATGGCACAATAGAGGCAGATGAGACTTGATTAATTCCATTCCACCTTCCTTCCATTCTGCGGTACCTCTCCTCAGAGCTTGAGAAGTGGGACAGAAAGGTGGGAAGATACGAAATTACATTTTGAAGTGTGATCATTAATATGCCTCAGACTTCATAATTATCAAAGTCTTGATTGCTCTTCTACTCAGGAAGCAGAACAATCTAACAGAGATTGGGGCTGATAGGTTTTCCTGAAAAGCTAACCAAGACTAAAATTCCATTTTAACTACTATGAGAATAATTTTAGAGCATGCACAAGCATAATATGACCCTAATTCCAAGGAATTTACCATTAAAAAAAAATAATCCCAAAACCTAAATGAAAAGACTGGAGAATAAAGTGAATGTAGGAATTGAATGACTTTTTAGCTTTATTTTCTTAGCCAGCCTTTAGATAGGGAGCTTATTCTTTCACGAATTTTCAATATGAAATTTTGGAAAAATAAAATTTAACATTTTCTAGAAGCCCATGTAAATTATACATGGATGACTGAGTTTTGGGTAATTACTCAGACTGAATCAAAACAGTAACTATTTCAGGTTTCCCCATTCTGACTAGAGAAGTTTTTGTTACAGTTTCTACATAGATTATCAAATGGAAGCATTGTGAGTTCACTTAAAACAGTGTTGTGAGAACAACTGTAGAACAGTGAGCAAAATTTTCCAGTGCAAACTGGGGATAATAAGAGATCCTTTATTCACCTGAGCAACTGAACTCATGGAAGACATCAGTGGTGACCACCAGGTATCCTAGTTCAGGAAAAAGAAGTGGTCTGAAAGCCAGATCCCTACTCTCTTACATGCCAGAAGTAGTTTTATCATTCGCAATGAAAATATGAGGCTTCCCTCTTATCCTTGAGGCCATATTTCAATATTGTTCATGCATCATGAAGCTCTTTTGAAAATGTCAGTTGGGGAACTATCTATCTGCTAAGGCTATAAGCTTCTCATGCCACAGCTGCTGAAAGCCACCATTTATGATAACATGCCAATTATATCTCAGGAGCCATGGCAACAAAGTAGAAGGGCAGCCCACTCCTCTCTTAGCTGTCAATCCCTGAAGGCGTGATCCTCAGGCTTCCTCGGGGCTAACTTGGGAGATCCAAGCAGAATGCAAATATGTTGAAGCAAACTACACTCTTAAAAGAATCAAGGAAATATATTACTCTTTTCTACGACTAGTGCATTTGGCAACATCCAAAGTTTCAGCTTTGCATAGACTTGTCTGCCGAATTTAGACATAAATTTGTGCTCTGGTCATGTGAATGCTACTGTGTTTATCTTTCACTGCAAGCCATGACATACTCCCCGATGTGTTACTTTGCAACATGTTTAATTTTCATAACTATATCTATCAAATTCCATATGTCTTGGTTTAAGACCAGGTACATATGTATTAACCCATGACATTATATAAATTTATTTTAATGTCCAGTCAAAAGATCTACTTAAGACTTTACGTATTAGTCAAGAATTCATTGATGTATGAGCTAAAACTATTTTATTCAGCTGACTAAAGTTAGTTCATTGTGTTTTAGTTTGTTTTTATCTCTGGATTCTCCTACATACCAACAGGTGTAGTCAAAATATAAAGCATTTTTCAGAAATACGGATTCGTTAGTTGTAGAAGCCAATAGTTTGCCTCTCCTTATTATCTACCACTGACCACAAAATGTCCTCATGCTGGCCCTCATGGTGGGTAATTGTTTTTGACAAAATGACATACACTTTCTGGGAAGGTCTGTGGGACTGAAAAGGTAAATCCAGTGCCAAATCATGCAGTAGATCAAACATTTGAGTCTTTCACCTCTGGAGATTTAATGCAGGCTTTGATTCTGAAATAGAAAATGCATGAAATATGTAAGTTTATAAATTTTGGAGAGAACAACATGGATGCAATATAGACATAGTGGAGCACAGGTTCATGGACACTGACTTTAACCAAGCAACGGACAAACTTACAAAGATATTTGAAGCAGTTCAGCTATCAACAAGCTATTTTATATGATTGAGGTTAACTTTGTAGGGAGAAAATCTTCTGGGTATGTATGATTTACATACATATAGGATAATACAAAGTTTCTGGCCAGAACTAGACAAATTAGTATTTCCGTTCAGCAGTGGAATTGAGGGAAAATATGAATTTCAGTTATACCTCCTAATTTGCGAGGAACGGGTCTCCTGAGGGTCTCCCAAAACGTCTAACTCGCAAACACATGTGGGTCATTAATATGCATACAGGCCATGCCCATTGCTCTACCCCCGTCACTCCAGAGTGCTGGGGGAGCGTTTTCTGCTCCTCCCCACAGGCTCTCTCAGCACAGGGGAGCAAAAGGAACTGTTTCTGAGCTCTCTCTGCCTGGGGAGACTCCCAGAGAATCCCTGGGCTTCTCTTTGGCCATGCTGCCACTTCTGCTACTGCTGCCAGTCTGCTGCCATTGTGCATGCTTGCACTGCCGCTGAGGTGGGGCCACGGCGGGGAAGAGGTGTCTCCGGGCTCGGGTTGGCACTCGTGGAGCCTGGGAAACCTTAATTTTGCAACACTGCAACACCCAGGACTCCTTATGGCAGGGGGTGGTGTCGGTGTTGAAGTTTCTTTCCCTTTAACATCTTCTGGTCCTGTGAGCAGCAGCGCTCCTCGCACATACCCAGTCGAATAGTGCTTCCCCCTCCTTAAGCATGGGCAGGGCATGGGGGAACAGAAGCCTCCTCCTGGTGCAGCAGCTGTGGTGGTGGGGTGGCCCGGCCCCGCGGGGAGGGTGCATGGTGTCTCCTGCTCACTGTGGCATTTATTGTAGTCATACAGGCCTATAAACAGAACCTTCGCAGCACTCATAAGGGAGGGTAAGCCTTCCGAAGTAGGGACTGGACGTGGAGACACACAGGCATGTGCCAGTAACTGCAACACAGAGAATGAGAGGCACCACACACGCTGCCCACGGGGCTGAGCCCATCCTGCCCCACAGGGAGTGCTGGTGTCACCCCTTGGTGAAGCAGAGGCACCTCATGAATCACTGAGGAAGATTCATTCAGGGAAAATTTCTCACCAACCAGCAAGGTCGCAATGGAGAAGTCGCAATGGAGAAATCGCAATGCAGCAAGGCATGACTGTAGTGCCAGGCTGAGAATCATTCTTTTGTTCTATGTACTGGTGAGACATACACCAATCTCAACATGAGTCAGTGCAATATATGTCCCCAGGTGAATGCATTTCCTCCTTCTTTCTCCCTATAACAATAAATAGTTCCAGTTTAGTTGTCACTGGGTAGGCTTAATATTAATGGGCAATAGCCGTCTGTACTTTGTGAAATAGTACTAAATACAATTTCATTGCATAAAAAGTAGTTTAAGAGTTTAATCATCTTAGAAGGCTCTGTGTAGCCCAGGGTCTTGGAGTTCTTCTGTTGTTTCTGACATGTTTTCCTCTGACCTTTAATGACTATGACTTTCTGTTTCTCAAAGACAGTTTTTGGTCTTTGGGCGGTGGTTTATGAGCAGTTACAATACAGTTTTACTTCGGTAATTTGCATCATCATATTTGTGGCCTCAGTGATTCCCGAAAATATTTTCTGTGATCCTTACTCAGTGATTCACAGAGCATTCTCTAGTTCTGTGGGATAGCTCGGTCCCCCACCGCCATGGCAGGTGGATGGGACCAGCTGCCTGCCCCTGCCTGGAGTGAGGAAGTCTTAAACTGCAACACACGGTGCCACGTGGTCCCTGTTCCGGCTGCAGCAGCCAGCCTGGACTTGCCAGTGTGTATGCACATGTGTGCATATGCCCATATGCATAACCTCAGGCAAAGCACTCCTGCAGCAAAGCGCCTGTGGTAACCGCTGCATGTGTTCAGCACCGCGGGCACCCGTGCTGGGAAGGGAATATGGCTCAGAGCAGTCAGAACTACCTGTACCGCCCCGGCCAGGATGGGCAGAACAGTGTGCTGGCAGTCCATGCTGCTTGGTAAGTGGGGTTAATTTTAATATTCGTGACTGTCTACTTTGAATATTCATGAGTGTCAGTTCATGCAGGTGCAGCCACGAATGCCCCATGAAATGGACCTCCTTAATCACGGGAAAACCACCCCACAAAAAAGTGAAACTGCGATAGAGGAAGCGCGAAGGAGAGAGGGTTGACCTTATTTGGTATATTTCAGACTTTTGACCAAAGGTGGATAATTACTCTCAAATGTGATTTTTTGTAATTTTAACATGGTGCAGAATCTCTTTTTTTCCCATCTTTTGCCTTAAACCCTTTCCAGTATAATCCCTGTTTAACTTGGGAATGTAAATAACCATGTAGAATGTCATAGGTAGACAGAATAGTGCCAGCAAAATGATCTAATGTAGGATATCTCAGCCAGAGTACTCAGCCCTGGATAAAAGCATCTATACCTTTTAAATCATTCATGCAATAGTTCAAATTAGTTTGCATGATCAAGAGTCTCTGAGCAGGCTGCAAATTGTAGCCTGCAAGATGTAGTGGTTGAGAAAATGCCACTTCTGTTGCTTGGCATATCATTATTTCAGTGCTTTAAGTCTTTTTCAAAAAGAGCAAAGGCTGTTTTCTCAGTTTGCATGTTTGATCCAGCCTTGAATTTCAGAAATTTAAATTTACTCAAGAAATAGCCCAAGTGAGCATTTAATTTTTCTTTCATAGCAGATACATATCCTCTCTTAGGTAAATGTTCTTAAACATTTTAGACTTTGACCTGCTCATAATTTCACCTACAGTTGTAGTAAAATTATAAGATACAGTATATCCCCTCTGCACTGCGACCTCTCCGTTACGACCCCACGGATTTGTGAGGAAAATTTCTTGCAATTCAGTTTCAGGGATCTGCGAGGTTCCTCGGCCGATGCATGTGCAGTGCCTTTGCTTTGCCGAGGGGTGGTGCCAGTGCTCCCTCTGGGGTGGGATGGGACCGGCTGCATGGGGAGGGCACGCGGTTTCTCCCGATCGCAATGGCAGCACTGTGCCCTGGTCCCTGACCTAGTCCTGTGTGTCTCTGTGCCCAGTCCCTATAGTGGAAGGGTCACACCGCAGTATGCCCCAGGCAGCCACTGAGACCCAGTGCAGCACCACCACAGGACACGCCATTCCTTGTTACTCTTACCCCAGTCAAAGCCCAGGCAGTGCTGCCTCTCCTGGGACCAGTGGATGTTAAGTGGAAAGAAACTCTGATACCGACGCTCTGCCCCACCGCCATAAGTGGCACGAGGCGTGCCTTCCCCGCCGCGGAGGCAGGGCAAGAACACACGGTGGTAGCGGCACCTATGTAGTGGCTGCAGAAGCGGCTGGGATGGTGCAGAGGTGAGATATGCCCACCCCATGGCCACGTCACACAGACAGCCTCAGCAGGATGGGACAGCACAGGGCCAGGACGTGGCAGGCATGAGCACCAGGGCCAGGGGGGAGGGACGGGGGCTGGGGTGGGAGTAGCGATGCGGGGTTTGGGCAGCAAGCACACATGGTCACAGCAGCCACCCAGAAATCATTTCCTTGGCTCCCCTGTGCTGAGAGAGCCCGTGGGAAGCAGTGGAAAAGTGTACGCAGTGCTCTGGAGTGGCAGGGGGGGGAGCAATGGGCATGGCCTCCATGCATATTAATGACCTGCGCGTCTTTGTGAATTTGACGTTCTGCGAGAGCCCTGGCATGACCCGTTCCTCACAAATGTGGGGGTATAACTGTAAAAGTTATTGGAGCAAGTTTCTGTTGGTTTATTCTCTCTGTATTTCTTGGACACTGGTGATTTCTCTAGGTTGGTTCTGCCTCACCTTTATTTCCAGTTTCTTTTTGTAAATGGACTTTTGGAATCACAGTTTGGAGTCCTGTTACCTTCTTATAGGGACTGGACTAGCAAGAGCAGGGGAAATTAGAATAAGGATTGTTTCTGCACACTATAGTTTCTGAAAATAATTTACTGCAGGCATGAGATGAAGAGTGCCTCAGAAGGGTGCGCTACAATTTTTTTATTTTGGACCTTTCTCAATTTGTAATATGTCTGCCTTCAGAAGAATCCATGAAATTTGTGGCGTGTGATAACTTTACCAAAAAACTGGCAACAACTGATGGTTTACGAAAAAGGCCCAAGTTGCTGAAAGGTCTTACCTGTGTCTAAGTCCTAAGTTTCCTACATTCTTCATTTTCTGTTCCAAGTCCATATTTTCAGAGGCAATTCTTCCATTTTGAAATCTAGAAAATCAAAATTGAAATAAAGTATTAAGTATGTGGTTCTAAAGTCAGTGTCATGATTTGAATGTAAATCTAAATATCTGGAAATATGAAATCTGAGCATTTTGAAATGTCTTCTATCTTGGTTTCTTTGTTTAAATTCAAGGAAAGGAGTAAATTCTGGTTAGATGTCTTATTTAATTTGATGTAATCCTTCTTGGTTAGTTCATTGTTACTTGCACTGCAGTGGTCTAATTTCTCTTGTTTTCACACTAAAAAAAAACCAGTTTCATTGCAGGAAGTGCTGGAAGAAGGTGATAAGTTAACAGTTTAACTTTCAGAGGCAAGGACAGCATTTAGTAAGTGGAGCATGGACTACTGCAGCTTACAGGAGACTTGGCAAGTTAAAGTTTATAAACCCCTTTGTACTTGGCCCAGAGGCTTGTTCTGAGGTTTTAGAAAGCAATATGATGTCAAATCAGTACAGTGTCTACATTAAGATCTACTTAGATTTTTGAGAATTACAGGTCTCACTTTATGTCCAAAATGAGTCTTCCACGTGCATTAGCCAGAGCAAGGACTTGAACTTTGTATTACTGTTGCGTGATGTAACTGCTAGTTACATGAAGTAAATCATCTGCAATGAAAGAAACTAAGACAGAGAGAGAAAACTTCTACTGAAATAACCCTCAGGGTGGTTATCTAATTAATAGAATGATTAATTGTAGAATTGATGAGCTAAGGTGTCTAGTCTATGTTCAAGAAGAAACATAGTTCTCATTCGCAATGGGTACTCTGATTGCAAGAGTGGTTATCTGCCATGAAAGAAGGGGTATTCATCCCATAAACTGCAGTCTACAGATAGGAAAAATTCTTATATGTATAGAAATTCTTTATATGTATGGAATCACATAATTACAGAAATGCTTATTATGGAAAAGTACTTTAAGATCATCAAGCCCAGGCATTAACTTAACGCTGTCAAGTCCAATTAAGCCATGTCCCTAAGTACCACATCTGCGCACCTTTTAAATGCTACCAGTGACGATGATTCCACCACTTCCCTAGGCAGCCTGGTCTAATGCTCAAAGAACATCCCATTTCTAATATCCAATCTAAAACTCACCTGGCGCAACTTAAGTTTCCTTGTTGCATGGGAGAAGAGGCTGATCCCCACCAGGCTACAACCTCTTTTCAGGTACAGAGAGCGATAAGGTCTACTCTGACCCTACTTTTCTCTAGGTTAAACAATCCCACTAGTACTAAGACTTGTGCTCCAGACCAGCTCTGTTGCCCTTGTTTGAATGCTTCTTTGGCACATATATGCAGACCTATGCATACAATGTAGGCATGCTTGCAGAAAGTTTTCTATCATTTGATTTGAAAGGAAAAGTTTTCTACCAGGGCATTTCTGACCAGCTGAAATTGCAAGATAGGTATAGTGACTGATTCTGCCGCCTGCATTTTATGAAAGCTCATATTTCATAATATTTAACATCGCTTTTCACATAGATTTTCTTCATAAATAGGTGAGATTTTTCAAGAGAACAGTATGATCTTAAATTTACAATATTAGAAAACTTTTCTTTATGTTTTCAAATTGAGAGTTTTGTAATATAATGTACTACATGTTCATTTGTCCAGATACTAAAAAAATAGTATCAATTGCAGTAAATGTTGTGATAATTTAAAATTGCTCTTATAGCAAGTATTATCATTAAGCATGTAGGCAATTCAGTAGACCTGTTCCTTGGGTGTAGGCAGCCATTTATCTATCATACAGTAGTGAGGCAGCTCTGGAGGGAAAAACTAGTCAGTTTAGAGACCCTTGTAGGGATGGAGAAACACTCCACAAAGACATTGGAACAAATCTTCCACTTACAGTAAATACCATTATACAGTAATTCGTCGCTACTTTGTGGTTCATCATTTGCAGCTTCAGTACATTGCGCTTTTTATTCCCCCAGCTTTACCAACTTGCCCTAGGTTAGAACAATAGCTTCCAGGGAAGATGAAAAACCTCCTTTATACTTTACTACAGTTTTCAAATCAAAGGAATTTTCAGTAAAAATGTATAGAAAAAAGAAGAAACAATTATTTAC
>WEKX01007696.1:5231-30796 GCA_013390025.1 Pitta sordida
GAATTTCATTCTTTTACCTATTTCTAAAGGTTTATCTTTGGTCCTGCATGTGTAGGGAGCTTTCAGTTGTCTGTCTTGCGCTTTAATACTTTCCTCATGAGCTGTTTTCTAAAGTTGTGCATGGAATGTGTTTATACAATGTTCCAGACACTGATTTGTGTTGTACTTTTAGTTTCCTTAACTGAGATGTTAAAAAGGTACTTTTTGATTCTATGTGCTATTTTGAAGATACAAAATGTAAAAATAAGCCTATTAACTTAAATTCATAATCTATCACCTATTTTTCAGAAATCCCAGCATAGATAGTTTTGTAGAGAGCAATTCTTCTGACCATTACTTGCCTAATGATACACTTGTTCTCTGTATAAATTTGTCAGGTCCAGAGAATATTTCTAATACTTGGGAATGCATTAGATTATAGGCATGTTTCCAAAGGTTGTGTGGATTCTTTGGGGCATAACAGTATCAGCATTTCAGAGTTTGTTTCTTGTGCAGACATTGGGAAGGGGAAATGGGAGAGTTCTTTGTCGTCTCTCCTCTAATCCAGGGTGTAATGGAGACATTCTGTAAGCAGATACTGTTGTACTGTCTTCTCTGCAGTAACCAGGATTCAGTGGCCACTCCAGGCTGCAGTAATCCCTATGGCCTTTTGCCTTGGCTCTGTTGCTTCTGGAGGGCTGGGGCAATGAGAGATCATGTTAAAAACAAACACAAACAACTCAATCAACCAACCAACTACCTAAACTACCCCAAAGCTACCTTTCTCCTTTTAAGGTGCAGGGACCATCCAGGCTTAGATACAGGCTCTAGCACTGCCTGAAATCGTCCCAGCCTGCGTGTTACAACTCAGCATCAGGGAGAGGCGGGTAGGAGGAAAACTGAGGAACTTCCAGGAAAGGATTGATGGTTTCTCATTTAGCCTTGACCTTTTCAGAAACTCAGAGAGTTCCCTTCTCATTCCAGATTCCCAAGCTGCTATTCAATAGTGTTCAAAGAGAGAAAGTAAAAACTTCTAGAACTTTATAAATTAAAGGTTAAAATTTCAAGGAAATTATTCTCAGTAAAAGTTGATGTTTCAGCCTGTCCGAGTCAAAGCTTTTCCTGAGCCACCTGTTTTGTCATTTTTTTAGTTTGATGTCTGCAGTTCACTAAAGTTGAAACTTTATCTATAAAAAACTTTACTCAGGAGGTCCTGGCTTTTTAATTTTGTGTAAACGGATATTTGTCATGCCCTGAGATTCTTCCACTGTGGTCATGCTACGGTTGTCTCTTGTTCTCTTTTTTTTTTTGTCACTACTACACGTTTTCTGTCTTGTGTGATTTTGTTGTTTGACCTTGTATGCTTTATCTTTTGTAAGTTATTTGATTTGTTGTTTGGGGTGTCTACCCACTTGTGTGGACAGAAGGTCTTGTGCTGTTGCAGCTGTGGTCTGAGAAGTGTGACTGTTGTGCTGGAGTCTCTGTACTCTGTTGGGGAAGCTCCATACTAGTGAGCAGGGATGGAAGAAACTCCCTTTTTTGAATGGGAGTAGGTGAATTTGTGGATGTGCAGCTTTCCTCTGCCAAATTCTGTGATCCTCTCTTCTACATTCTTACAAATTAGTAGGCAACTTTTCATTGAATACCTTTCTCCCGGGGCTGAGCAACACTGCTGCATGGAAGATCTGGAATACCCAACAGAGCTGTCTGAGTTTGTTCACTTTTCGTCCACTGTGGTTAAATTCACAGTAGGACTGAGGAACTCTTATCTTGGTGTGCTTTACACTCTCCTTCCCCAGTAGCTGAGGAGGAGTAAGGATTTTGCTTTTGCTGTCTCCTCATCTGCCTTTACTGTTTGGCGAAATTGAGGAGTCGGAAAAGTGAAAGGAAGATGAGGGGAAGGATAACTTTTTATACGTTGAAACGAAACAGCAACACTTTGTGTTAGAAAAAGGAAGTTCTGTTTTTGTGTCAAGGCAAGCCAAGGTAGTTCTCCTTCCCAACTGCAAACCTCCTTTCAGAGTTTTGTCATCACTTTTTCTGTCACAAACGGTATCGCTCTGCCCTGTGGAATATGTAATATTTACTCCAGATCTTTGGTATTTCTGCGAATGATGCAAACCTAAGATGATGTGGAACATAGACTTAGGTGGTAAGGGAGGTAGCACTGAAATTCTTTGCCTTTTTTTGTTTCCCCCCCGGAGCTGTGTTTTGGGTAGTTGATATGAAAATTACTGTTTTTGCTCAGACAGCTGTGTAATAATTAGAAAACCTTTATTTTTTTGTGGCTTTAATATACCTCTTTGGCTTCTTTAATATACCTCTTTGGGCTGCATGCCTACATCTTGATATATACAGATGTATAAACTAAGAATTTGTAAAGTGTAAAATTTAGGCAAATGAGTTACAAGACTCACTACATTGTAGTGGTAGTATTTTAGATGCTTACTGGTGAAGGAAGTCACTGTGAGCATCCTAAACTTTTTTGTGTATTTTGTGGACACAGAGGAGTTGGTGGTTTTGATGGCGCTCTCAGGCCATAATTTGGTAACTCTGTGCCCTTAAGTGTTTGGGTACTGACCTGCTGTGAAGAGTCCAGAACTGAAACAGTTGCGTTGAGTTTGATGTGCTTTGAAGAGGTGACCCTCTAAATAACCATGAGCTTGAGACTTTTTCTTCTTCCATTGAAAGTAGGTACAGCTGCTGCCCGGAAAGAAATTATCAGGAACAAAATTCGTGCCATTGGCAAGATGGCAAGAGTCTTCTCTGTTCTCAGGTACCTCCATGGTCTCTATATTCCTAATTCCTTGTTATGTATATTGGGTAAACATCTCTGTTTCAGGGTAATGGATGCCAAACATTTGCCAAACATTGTGCATCAGAATCTTGTCTGGCATATTGGTGCACCCTAATGATATCAAGAAATTAGAGACTGTGATATTTAGTTTAGACATTGTTTGTCCGGATGGTGACTATGGGTGTTGTAAAGATAATACCTAAATATAGAGATTAAAATCAAGGGTGTAATGGAGGAGATCAGGACTGGCTTCAAAAGTTCCTGGCATACCAGAAAGTGGAGGGTTAGAGGGGTTTTGTTTCAGGCTTTTGTTTGTTTGTTTTCGTCTATTTAAAAATATTGTATTCTTGTGTCTCTTTAAATCTAGAGATTTCATTATCATATTTACCCAAAATGTGTCATTTTTCCACAGACCATAATTGCTCAAATAGGAGTAATTTTTTAGAATTATTTCCTGAAGTATAGCCACTTCCAATAAAATTGGGGATTGTTTTGTGGTACCAAGATACATTCAGTACCTCATGAGGATCCAGTGCTAATTTCAAAGTTAATGAGCCTGCATGTGAATAATTGCTTGGAATTTAGTTCAGAAGCAGTCAGCATTTATAACTCCGAGGCAGAGGAAAGACTGATAATTCTACACCCTGTCTTCCCCTTTTAGTAGTTTGAATTTGAATTTACATTGTCTTGACATGCCTAAAGCACAGCAAAAATAGGCTCTCCCTCTCCCCATCCATTCTTTTACTACAACGCAAGTTTTCATGCACAGATATTTAAGGCTTTGTTATTGTTTTTTCCTCACACCAGGGAGGAGAGTGAAAGTGTGCTGACACTCAAGGGTTTGACTCCCACTGGAATGTTACCTAGTGGAGTGTTGGCTGGAGGACGACAGACCCTGCAAAGTGGTAATGATGTTATGCAACTTGCTGTGCCTCAGATGGACTGGGGCACATCTCACTCTTTTGCTAACACTACACATAATGCATGCAGGGAGTTTCTTATGCTTTTCAGTTCTTGTCTTAGCGGCTGATACAAGCAGAGTGTTACGTGTTAATCAGGCAATGTGAAATGGATACCTAACCAGGGTATAAAACTAAAAGCAAATTAGTTCTGCACTGTCAGGCTACATCTTTCAGACTCTGAGCTTCCTTAGTTTACAGTATTTTAGATGGGATGACCATATAGTTCTGGCGTTGAGGCATTTGATCATTACAGATACAAAAATAGCAGTGTAATTTTGCATCATTAATTGTTTGCTCTCCACTAAAATTGTTTTATTACAGTCACATTAGTATTTTCATTGACAATGTCAAATAGTTATTGATATTAATATTAACAAACAGCTACAGGCTGCATAGTTCCATTGACAGATTGGAATGTGCTACGTTTTGTACCCTGGTAATTAATGCCAAAGTTTGTTCTCTATGTTGTTTGTCAAATGTTCTATGTATAACTGACCTCCCTGAATTGTCCTTGTAACATGCTGTTTCCTTCCTCTGCAGATGTAGCCGCTTTCTTAGATCTGTCTGTCTCTCTCTAGGTATAGATGTATGTCTGTATAAGTGTTAAAATTAAACCACTATCCCAGACACTTGTCTGTCTCTTGATGTAGAAGCAATGTTGTAGCACCTTGTTTTTGAGGTTTGCTGCATTTGCTGCTGCACACTGTCTGTGCATTTGAACCAATAATGTACTTGAAAGATATTCAGCAATTGTTATAAAATCAGTTGAGAATAAAGGGATTGAATTTAAAACTTGTAAATAAATCAAAATAAAAGGGTGTTATTAAGTGTGCATATATTTTTTTTGCATGAAAATAAAAAGAACTCTATACAAAATATACCTGTAATCTGGCTCATTGAATATTTTGTAAAAGGTTTTTATTATTTTTTTAGTTTGTTGAATCATTGGATCATATTTTTCACAAGGCCCATAAATGATTACTTAGGCTTAGGGAGAATTCTATGAGATTGTACCAAGTGTATTAGAAGAATGAAGTCCAGGTTTCTATTCCCAGTGGTGGATAATTAAAATAGGTATACCCCTCTGAAACTGGACTTCTTATCAGCAGCACTCTTAACGTAAATTATTTAAGGACTTTTTATTGGCCACCTTCAGGCTTTACTAGAAAGTACAAAACTGTTGTATGGGACTGCTGAATTTTGTAACTGTTGAAAGATTGTGATATATGCATACCACTTTTTACACAATCTATTTTCCAAGAGTAGCTGCTTATCTCATTTTGTGATTTAGATTGTTTACTTGACTATTTTAAATTTCTACAGTTTTTAAAACCTTCCATTAAATTTTCTATTAAACTATCAAAGCTGGTTTTAATAGCTTTGAAACATGAATGTCACATTCTAAAACATTTTCAGTGGACATACAATGTCTACAAGTAAGTTTATATGTCCAGTGTATGTATGTGATTGTGTTGTGAGTGTCTATAACAAGAAATGGTGTATGTTTCCTAATCCATTCAACTATTTCAAAAGCATATGTTGTAGCTTTAATTTTCATTGTTTAATAAGATACTTTATTAAGCTTAAAAAATGAGTCTGCAGTCCTCTCACTCATTTATCAGATTTTATCCATGTTGCATTACAAATACCGGAGAGGATCAAACTGACTAGAAAATTTTTTTTACATATATTTTTTTAACATAAAATATATGTCTCTCTATCATTACTGAAAATGTGGGACATTTGGAAAATATGGAAAATTAATTTTGGATTTTTATGGATGTGGTTTTTTCTTGGCTAGAACTTTTGATGGCAATATTCCTTGGCACACTACATTAATATATGTACCTCATTTGTTTTAGTCACATTGATTGTGTAAAACAAATCATGCCAACTGTTAATACTTAAACAGAGGTAGTTTCTTTTTACTGATAAATATGTATTGCTTCAGTCTTTAAAAAGTAGTTTGGGAATTATAATACTTAATTGCAAAGGAGGAAGTAAACAAAAAAAACGTTTGCTAATTGATACTTTTCTAAACCATCATAATATCAGAGAATTAATATTCTTGGCAAAAATATGGTCACTGACAGTGTAGTAGAATTTCTCACTACAAATATTTACTTTCTGAAGTATCTTGTGCTATGTTGATCAGTATGCTATCAATAATTTAAACTAGTCTGTAGATCTGCAAAAATAATAGAACATAATATTAATTGAAGTTATTTTTAGTTGTTACTTTGTTTGCTTAAAGTTCCACAGAATTGACCAGCATGTCATGGGGTTTCCAGATTTTGGTCTTAAATATGCTCATTGAGAGAAGCCCTAGTGGTGCTGGTTGCTAGTGAGTCATAAAGAGCTTTCACAGACATAAGAAATTGGACTGTAGTCTCTTATTTTTCTTGGGAACTTGGCAGAACATTTTTTATTGGGGTAACTAGATATCCCCATACATGTATGGAAGTCACCATTAAGGCAATGCATGTCAGTTTTTGCATATGTGCCTGTTACAGTTGTTAATGTCAGTAACATGTCCTGTGCTAGGCCTGAGCGAATGCCACTGTTCCTTCAGGAATCTGTGTGGCCCAGCTGGTGTGCCTGGGGAGCCCCTGGCCCTGCTCAGGAGCAGGGTGTGTTGGCACTGCCACTGCAGAGGAGGTGCCCGCAGTGCCTGAACAGCCTCTGACTGCAAAACAGGGCAGCCTGAGGGGGAATCGCAACTGCAACTCTTATTGCTTGCATTATAGTAACTGAAATATTACAGACCATGTTATGTACTGTTATTTAAAGTAATATTTCATAGTGTCTTATTCTGTGAGCTCAATTCAATAAATTTATTTGTCAGATATAGTCAACATCTTTTAAAAAACAACAAAACACCTAAAGCTTTAATCTGCAACATACTAAACGCAATCCTGCATTAAAAATTCTAAGTACATCCATGGAAATCAGCTGAACTACCAAATATTTATCTTTCTTTTCTGCCCCTGCTATCAGTGAGGCAGCAGTGATAAAAGTAGAACTTTTCTCTTTCGCTTTCATAGTTAAGGTAGTTTTTCCGTTTCATGTTAAATTGGCAAGGATTTTCTGTCAGGTCCATCCCTTAAGTAAAGCGGGGCAGAGCTGAAATTGAGGATGGAAATACCATCCATTGCTTGAAATTTGCTCTCAAATCAAGAATTTTCAGGGCAAAGACTTCAGAATTACCTGTTAATATGACCCAGTGTTTGAGTTTTATGAAGGTTTACAAAAAATAGTGTTTTAATTTAGATGTACCTACAGAGGAGAATCCAACAAAATTATTTTCCAAATGAAGTCTTTACAATGTGGGGTTTTTTTAATGCCTGTATTTTCCAGTCAGTTTGTTCTTTTATGCCAAGTTGAAAATTATCTTTTTCTTAATCGTGGTGTATATTCCAAGGTCTTTTTGGAATAGTAGTACTACAAGTAGTGTGAACTAGGAGTAAATTATAAAATTTATACTTATGACCAAGCTCCATAATTTGCAGAGATAAATCAGTATTCATGATCTTTTCAGGAAAAGATTGAAAACAAAGACTTCACAGGTAACAGGAAATGGTGGAAAGAGGTGGTTTTTATACATAGTTTTGTATTTGTATGGCAAATTGATTATGTAGTATGAAAGTATGCATTTGGTGATACTAAAATAATTCTTAAATTTATTTTTACAAAGTGAGAAAGTTTCTTTCTCTTAATGTAAACATAAATAACCATCTATTCAAGTGGCTTTTTTATTTAATTCTGAAATTGCCCTTGTCTCTGTAGCCTTAAGTGCAGGAGTTGGGGGAGGGGTTCCATTTTTTGTTGCATGGAAAGTGCAGTATGTCAGCGTCAAACTGCTGCCCTTAAATATGCCACATTATTTTAGTAGCACCTAATGCAAGTATCCACTTTGTCTTTTTTTTTAGTCTATCTCAGTGGAAATTACCATCTTACGCAGCCCTGAGCTTAAAGCAGAGTGTAGGCAGCTCAGAACAGTGTAACGTAGGCACAGTGTGATCGGAATGTTGTATCTGGTTTGGGATAGGAAATGAGAAGGAATAAACTTCATTCTCTTTAAAGATTTCTATTCTGATCTGAACCCTTGTTTTCTTCTGTAGCTATTGCCCCCAGCATTTGCTTGAATACTCTGTTACCCTGTTTGTTGTTAACAGTATCAAGCACTACACAAGTCGATTTTCCAATGTGTATGCTGGGGGTTTGTTAATATTTCTGAAATTATGGCATTAGAGGCATGGCAAATAGGAGAGGAAGTAAAAACTTGTTACCATTATTGAAGCTTAGTTCAGGTTGCAGTAATAATTAACTTATTTTATAACCTTGGCTTCTAGAGCTAAAACTATAAGGAAGGATCTCACACACAAGAAATTACAGCCGATGTCATGGTTATTTTGTCTGAAAGGCAGCCAGTAAGGTAGATTCTTTTCATAGTCACAATAATTCGCCCACCAAGACTATGTTAAATCCAGACCTCTTCCTGCTGTAGACTTTCTTGTTGATTCAACTAAACAGTTTACAAGACCTTATAAATATGATGTGCTAGATTTGCCTTTATTGCCAAAATTTCCTGATTCAGTTCTCCGAGATGTCCATTTTAGCTGAAAATATGGTGAGAAAGGGAAGTACTGGTTAAACTTCAGGGAGCCAAAGATAAAAAGAAAAATAACTTATTATTAGAACACCACTAGTGTTATTTTTATACATAGTGTCATTCCTGGTAATTTAATGACGCTCACTAATGCATTTAAATCTTCAGAAATAGTCTCAAATATATTTGTAATTTTTTTAAACCACTCCACAACCAACATGAACTGAAGTTTTCTGTCATTGCCTTAAAAAAGCCAAACCACAACCAAAACTTACAGAAATTCTGCAGTTAATTACATCAGTTAATTAGTGTTACTTTGATAGACTTTTAGCTGATAAACCCTACGAGTTAAAATGTAGAAGTTCCACTTAAAAGCAATCCCCCAAAGCCTTAACTGTCATTTGAACTAATTGTAGTCTAATCTGGCGTAGCATTCTATATTAAATTGATCATTGCCTTTTCTGCTATGCGATATTACACTCTTCATCTTTCTCATTCATTTTGCATGCATCTGCTCACTTCTGTACAGCCACTGTAGAGGCAATTGAGGCTGAAAAAGGTATGATCAGAGTCTTTGCCCGTGGCAGAGATCTGTGGTGTCTGGGAGGGAATTCAAAAGTACTCTGTGTGGGTGTGTTTTATTTTCAACTTGCACAAGCAGAGATGAATCAACTGCAATGATTCATCCCTTTTACGTGTAACATTCATTTCTGGCTTTAGGATGATGATTTTAATATTTTAGGGAAACTCTTGGGGGCTTGGGGGTCTCTTTTTGTTTGGTTTTTTACAGAATATGCAGTAGGTTTTTGTATAATAGCATGTTGTGATATGTGATGTTGTCTTGAAGTCCTTAAAAATGGTAGTGTTTAGTGGGTTTTTTCTGCATTCAACTCCAGGGGTTTTTTTTGATTGTGGGGAGGGGTTGTTATCTGTGGAAGGAGGGTTGTTTATGCATGCCTTTTCTCATAAAATCTATTTAATGGCTTTGAACATTTTTTTTTAACTTTCCCTGATACATCTTGTAGTGCAAGACATATAAATATGTTTTTTTATAGATTCTGAATATAATTTGTAGATCAAATTTATTTCCAGTGTATATCCCAGGCTTGCCAGTATGAGACATATTAAATTCCATGGATTATCAGTGCTTCTGTGCTAAATTAGTTTTCTATATGTTATGTATGTCCTCTGTTAGTGGTATTGAGCAAATTGCCATCAAATTATTTGGTGTTCAGAGTGTTCAACTTCAGACTGTGTCTTTTCAGAGAGACTTTAGTTTCCTCTTGTTTAGAATTCAATGAAGTGAATGACAAACAGCACAGCAGTGAGAGAGCTGCCTTTGGGGTTTTTCAGATTTAGTTACAAAGCACCATTTAATGACTGTATTCTTTGTTTTTTTAATTAAGGAAGTCAGATCTCCAAAACTATAAACAAGTGCCATATTCTGTTCTCACACACACCTGCAAGAGGTCCTGTTGTTGTGAGTGGAAAGCTGTACTTAAATCTCCAAAGAATTATTTCATCCCAAAGACTTCAGTCTTATTATGTGGTCAGCCATTTTCAGGTGTAAATTCAACTACAGCCCTCATTCATTAAAATATCAGTAGCAAAATAATACCTATTTTCTTATTTTAAATACATTTGTATTTAAATGATACCATTGTTGAACCACAGTGCTAACTTGGTGATTGTGGTTGTGTCCATTTCCATCATCCACATGATTAGCACTGAGTGTGCACCACATCCTGCAGTTTTGCCTGCATGAAAACTACAGGATCAGGCCTTGGGTGCGTGTGCAGGATGTAAATCTGCTCCTCCTCCTGGAAGCCTTTGCTGCTTTGCCTGCACTGCACTGGCTGTGCTGCTTCCACCTGACTGACATTGCCCCGGAGAGGAGGGGGATGTTGGGACGAGTGAGCCCCGTGTGCTGGGCAGCAGAAGCAGGTGGCGTTGGGAGCTGGCCCCACCAGGGACATGAGGGCAATCAAGTGGGTTAAACCCCTTGATTCCTCCTTGCAGAATATTTGCCATACTTTGTTCTTTTTGTAACAAACTGAAATCATGAACATTTCAGGAGAGCAGGTTAGAGAAGCTTTTAGTAATACAGTTGCAGAGCCATAAGTTTCTTTGGCTGATTTCTTACCCGTTCTTATACATCATTTGTTAGAAAAAGTATATGCTTTCAACTTATTTTTCCATTACTGACATATCAAATTTGCATTTTGTTAAGCAATACGAGGATTCTCTCCGCAACATAAAATCTGCAGTTTTGAAGAAGCAAAAGGTTTGGATAGGATCAATGAGAGAATGCCACCAAGAAAAGATGCTCTTCAGCAAGATGGTATTAATACTATAAACACAGCCAATGCCAATGGAAACAATGGAACTGGCAACAACAATGCACAGTGACCACATCAGCTTCTGGTTTACTCACTCTTGTCTTGCCTGAGAATTCCTAGATTACTGCTTTTTGATGTGACAACAAATAAAACGGGATCACTTGAAGTGACTACTTAATATGAGGTGGAAAACCATCCGACTTGATCCCACTGAAGAGAGACCATCATGCTTTTGAGACAACAGCCCCTCTCTTACATGGTGACCCCACCTCCTGGGAGTGTGCCTCACCTCTTTCCACAAGTGTCCATCACTGGCTGCTGGAGCTTCAGAAGAGATCTGGGAAAAGAATTGGGCTGTTCTCACTAAAGCACACCTAGACTAGCATCTTATGCTTATCGTTGTCAACACTTTTAAGTTTACAAATGGGGTTTTTCTTTCAGTAGAGGTAGTTTGTTTGTTTTTTAAATCAGACTTTCAAATACAACCCTAAGAGCTAACTATTTATTAATGGACATCAGTTTCATGAAATGTCTTTAAAATGATAGATTAGAATGGTCTTAAAATATCTGAGGCTGCAAAAACTGTATTTTAAATAGACAGAAAAAAATGCCAAAAAAAAAAAAATCTCAGTTGGTCATTCTGTAAAATGCTGACCTCAGGTTTACTCCTTAGATGTTGCTAATTCTATATTGTATTCACTGTATTTTTTAGTTACAGCTTATCAGAAGATTTCTATGTAGGAATGTTTATTACTTGAACACAGATTAAAAAAATTATTTAATTTAGAAACTTTTTTGCCCAGCTTTTTCAAGACTCTTCCCCACCTTGAATTAAAAAAGAATAAAATTATATATACTAATTTTAAAAGTAAAAAAAAATGGAAGTGTTAATTTTAAGGTACTTTTAATTGAACTTTGTACATTGTTTAAGTAAATTTTGATTCATATCAAGTCTGTAAAGCTTGGCATTGTATTTTGTGTATGCATGTTTTCATTTTGCAAATATTTAATATATAGACCTATGATGTACATCTATAGGTTACCTAGATGTTATGGGTACTTTCAGTTTATTGTGAGTATTACGGTTGCATAAATAGCTAATAATCACTGGGCTGAATAGCTGCAAGCTTTTTATTATTTTCAAACCTGTAAAGGAACCTGAAACTGTATTGGACATACTTTTTGTTAAAGCAGCGCGTAAGCAATTGCTCTGTTCAACTGCTAAGGCATTAGTGAAAGTGTAAACTTGAGACTGCATGTATTTTGGTATCTACAGGACTGCTTGGTTAAAATAAAAATTGAAGCCCTGTGCTGATTTGTTCACAAATAATGGACTGTACTGATTGCCAGTGTACTTTGTTATATATTTTGACATTTGCTACATGTTCTTATCCCCTGGAACACGACTTGAAACTTCTATCACTAGAGTTCATCTCCCCCTTTTTTTTTTTCTTGGTTTGCCATAAAGTACAATCTGTACATACCCCTAAGTTGGAAATTTTATGCATGTTCTGAACTATTCAAGTATTTTATAAACAGTAGCACACAATAAATTTTGTGCATGGGCTGCGGCTCCTATCATTGTGTATTGGATTTATTTGGCATACATAGGTCTAACCTGACCCTGCAAAGTGCTTAGATATAGTTCTCAATATTTAAGTTATTTGAAAATACAGCCTAAAAGTCAGATTTAGCTTGCAGAGAACTAGTTGAATGTAAACACAATTTAATTGTATTGCTTCTTTTTTTTGCTTCTGAGTTCTCTCTCATATATATTTGTGTCTGCTAAAGCAGACATCCACAGTTGGTTTGTACAAGCTTGTCAGAGCAGGGCCGGTTGATTCTAGGAACTCTGAAACAGACATAGCTGCCTTCTGTGTGATGGTCTGAACTAAACATTCAGGAAGAACACTGAAGTGTGTTGGGGCAGCTTTTTGGGCAGAGGGGGAGAACTCAGCCAGTACAGATACCTGAATTAGTATTTGGGGTATATTCTTTTTAAAGTAAGGACAAGCTGCTGAACAGGATGAGACTTAAGAGAAAGGGTAAAAATAAGTGACACACTGTTGTTAAGGGAGTTTTAATGTTTCATTTTACTTTATTCCAGATGCATTCTAATGGGAAACTCTTCTCTAAGTTCGAATGCAGAAGATCAGGCTAAAAATGGTAAGTTTGGGGGGTTTTTTATACAACACACAGACTGTACAGCCCACAGGTATGGGAGTATGATGTTGCATTAGAGCAGAACAAAAACCTGTAACTAAGTACAGCTGAAATTGTACATGATGAATATGATGATGGTCCCTTCCTTGTTGTAAGTGCTAGTGGAAAATGTCTCGACCTCGCAAAACATTTTCTGTTGTGATTTGACACTCAGATCTTGGTAGTGATGAGTACTCTGACTAGCTGGAGTTGTGTAGGTGAAGAAAGTACAATTTTTGTCTGGAAAGACATCATTGTAATGGAAGAGAATTGCTTCTGAACTTTGTATGGCAGGAAGTGTCCAGCTGCAATGACGTTGCTTCTGAGAGGGCTCCCTTGCAGTATCCCTTCTGCTGCTTTAAGGATTCCCTTGCAGTTTCCATTGCCTGTAGTAGTTTTTGCCAGATACAAAGGCAGATCTGTAGTAAAGTCAAATTCACTGGGAAGTTGTTAGCCTAATTTCTCATGCTGTGTGTCTCCTGTCAGCGTTTAGGCAAGTAGTCAGGTAGCAGGACTGTGTCTGTGGGTGTTGTTTGGAAAGTAGGCACTCATTTTTTACTACTGTGTTTCTGAAAGGTGGAGTCTGGAGCTGTCTCTAATTCTTGTATTGTTTGGGAGAAGAAATTATATCCTTCCTCCCAGAAAACTGTAAGTAGCTTGCATTGCTCATTTTATGCTTTCAGCATTTTAAGAAGGGGGCAAAACCCAGAAGTTGTCTCTGCGTCCTCAGTCTTGTAGGATAGGGAGTAGAGGCGGCTTGGAAGTAGCTTTGACAGCCAAGAGACACAGGTAGCAAAAGCTGTGAGAGGCATGGCTGGTTCCTGGTTGGAGCTGGAGTGGTCAGCACACTGTGGGGGTCACGTCTTCCCTGGGGCCCTGTTAACCTGTAGGGCAGTGAGGAGTATTCAGGGGTGGGCTGGGTCTCTGGCTGCTCTGAGGAGTGTAAATGTGTGTGGGTGAAACTGAGCAGCAGCAGTACAGACTGTACAGCTGGGTCAGATCTTGGGGGGTTCTTCTCCAGCAGACACTTGTGCTGTCAGGGGATGTGCTGGCACTTGCTGATCCAAGTGGAGAAGAGCAGCATAGTTCACAACCTCCCTGTATCTAGTTTGATGGCAAAAACATCCACACCTCCCAACATTACAGTGTGAAATACAGCTTTCCTTTCAAAGCTTATTAAATCCAATTGTGAAATGGAAAAATTGCTGTAGTTGTATCTCTGGATTTGTGAAGGTTGGCATCTTGCAGAAAGTCAAAGGGCTGGGACTGGGCTGTTTTTCTCTTAGAGAGAGGTAGGTCTGAGTCTGAAAGCTGTTGAAGGGAAGTCTCATAAAGAACTTGCTTTTTTCTAATGTTCAATCTGCAAACACCACTACATTATTTACACAGAAAATGAAGGTTTCTTCAGAGGCAGGATAGGCAGTATCTGTTCATTCTTTCCTTGCCTATTCTTTGCTACAATTTTATCATCAATTCTTGCTACCCTGTTAACAATGCTTTGTAACTAGCATGTCATGAGTATATTTTTGCCATGAAACAGGGCACTGTTACCAGAACATAGAACCCTTTTCATCTTTTTTTGTGGTAGTGTGTATGAGCCACATTTCATTGATACTCTGCTCTGACTGACAAGGGAAGTGATGGGAGTTTTTTCAGTCACTAAGATAGAGATGTACTAATATACTTCAATTATTAAATGTTAAACTGCTTCACTTGTAAGGAAATTTGCTCAAGAACAAAGAAATGAGAACCAGAGCTTTTAAGAATCTTGGTCAAGCTTGGAAAACTATTGACATATGTACATACATGTACATTTATCTCAGTGCACCAAGGATGACCGTAGCAGTGAAGAGTAGAATGTCTTTCAGTCTCTCCAAATGAAATCCCATCTATTTAAAAGTTGAAATAATGAATTTTAAGCTGAACTGTATTTCTCAGTTTAGTATCAGAAAAGGTTTAACAGTCTAAAGTCAGATTTATGTTGCAGATCATTGCTATTCGAGAAATACATAAGCTTTTTGGTGTGTACACTTGATAAATCTGTCGTTTTGCAGAAACCTCTATGTATGTGCTGTGCAAAGTGAAAGGCTTGCCAGGTCTACCGGCCCTAGTGATTTTTGTCTGAGAGATACTAGAAATAGGGTTTTGCTGTTTGTGTGAGAGTGTCCTATAATGCAATTATTGCTTGTTAAAGCATTGCTTAGAAATGTTAGGGAACACACTACTAGCTGGTGGACATGAAGCATCTGTTAAATTTATGGCTGGGGACAGATTCACTGTGGCTTTCTGAAAAAGCCAAATGTGCTGTTTGGAGTTCTTCTCTTTAAACCCTTTGAAAACATCCACATAGTCATTTATATTATCTAGGTCACAAGTGCCTTCACCTTGGATTTCCACGTGTCAGCATTTAGCTATGGACTTTCTCACTGCTCAGTCAGTTGCTGTATAACCCGCTCCTTTACAAGGAGAGACTTCAAAATCGAATCCAAGATGATTTCCATTGCTGCCTAAAGCATAATGGTAACTAACCACTAATGTAAGAAATTTAATAGTGGGGTACAGGCAGATTCTGCCAGAGTCCCTAAGCTGTCAGTGTATTGTAACTTAGAACTGAGCATTTGCATGTTTTTCAACATTATGATGAAAAGACATTAAAAGGGGAGGGGAGTGTAAAATGTTTTACCTCACAGCCTCAGGCACTTTTTTTGTAATCTACAGTAAGCTCAGCAATTAAGTTTTGGTATCTCAGAGAACTTGTTGAGTGCTGAAAATTAATTTGGCTAAGACAGTTTAATCGTGAGGGCATCCAGTAGATGGGAAGTGGTTTTGTCTGGGTCAAAAAGGTGAAAGCTCAGGGTCTAATAGACAAGATATATCTTTTATTATACAATAAAGATTATTATGTGCTGTAAATTAAGGCATTGTAAGTGCAGCAAGCTTACTGAATCATCAAGAAGGCATCTTTGATTATGCACAGCTTAAAATTATTCATTTACAAGGATGGTTAGTCTCTCCATAAAGCATGTTTCATGCCCTTCAGTTTGTTTCAAACCCTTGCCCCCTAAAACCAGATAATCCTCTTCTACTGCCCAACAATCGCCAACAGCAACCGCCGGTAATCACCACTTGTATCACTTGCTATCATTGTAGCCAAAGTCTTCTGATACATCTGTGTGAACATCTGTTTAATTTGCACTAGGTCAATCTGTGCAAAGACAAAAAACAAAAGGCAAAAAACTCAAGCGCAGAGTATAATTTAAATCCTAGATAGCCAGCCTGCATCTCCTCCCTTGTGGACTAGAGAGCACAGGCCAAGGGTGGGATTGACTCTGGGCAGCCTACGAGCAGGTGGTCTCTCCAAGGACAGAGGAGCAGCTCCCGCAGAGTGGGGCAGTTGTTCCCTGCTTTGTTAGGACTGTGCTGTTCAGCTCTGAGCAGCTGAACCTCACTTGGTACATGGACAGGCAACCACAGTCACGAAGGAAAACAAGCAGTTGCTACACACTGTCTAGCCAGAGTTAATTAAATTACTACATGAGAGCTGGCTTTAAAACTCACTGACATACTCATCTAAATGTGAGCCCCATAAAAGCGTCATTGCAGGACATGCTTTTACAGCTGTGAAAGGAGGACTAAGTGACAAGTTAGTTTAGGTAGGTGGGTTTCTGCTGCAAGGGCCTTGTACACAGGAGAAAGTTTCTTACCTCACTGCGAGTGACTACAATTCTGATGAGGGTGGAGTCATCTGTGCCAGCTCCTTTCATAGACTTATAAAGTCTTTCTGCAAAAAAGGCTGGACGATTTAAAGCACATTGCACTGCAAAAAAGGATATTTTTAGGATTAGTTCTAGTATTGTGCACTGTATAGTGATACCTGGCAGGATCAACTCAGGATTTTTGCTGTAGACAGCTAGGAGTTGGTCTCAGTGAAGATCCAGTCACTGTGGATTTCAGGACCCATTTAACCTAAGCTTATTTTCACGATGAGCAGATGAATTAATCCTTCACAGAAAAATGTATGGTTACCAGCAGTTAACTTCTCCAGAATTGCTTTTCAAAGATGGCTGAAATCTTAATTCTCAAATAGGTAATTCAAAAACAGTTCTCCTTGGATAGCTGGTACTGGGACACAAGGTGTTTTACTCGTGTTCCATTGATAGAATCTCACGAAGAAAAGTACAGCTATACAAGGTTCTCACTTTAGTTACAGAATGGATTTTGTTTCAGTTAGATTGCTCACACTCAGAGGCAGTGAAAAGTAGTTTCTGTGTGGCCTTTTCTTATTTCAAACTGAACTCTTCATGGTGGATGCTAATTTTCTTCAATTGAGTGTAAAATGAATGATTTGAATAACTGAAGTTACTTTTGTGCTACAGAGTCTCAGATTGCGTGATCATTTGCCATATCGCCAGTGTTTAATTAGATTCTTCTTTTGTTACATTGAGAAGGTTTAATTCCTAAAGGATAAGGAGAGGGAAGAGTATATCACTTACCAATAGTCTTCAAACCACGTTCCACATTCCCAGAAAATTCTCGGTCAATGCTGCTTAATAAATCACGATTAGCAATCTGTAAATAAATGAGATTAATGTGGATCATGAAATGCAGTAAAAAACAGAACCTTAATTTAAAATATGTTGACCAAGTTCATTTTCAATCAGTGAAGAACTCCTACCCTGGAATATGCCTCAACTGTTGCTTTCAGCTGGGGAAAACTTCTGCTTGCCAGAACCATATTAAAGCAAGATTCATCAGTCCCAAGTCGTCCTTCGCCTGCTTGGTACAGACGCTGAGCATCTTCTTGAGCTTTCTGATAATCCACAGTTTGATTCTCGTCCCGATTACCCTTAAAGCAAAGACAACGGATCTCAAATGAAATTTCACACAGAAGGCTATGCTTCTGTGAAAGCTTGCACTGTAGCCAACATCACCCCTACAAACCATCTCATACTTCTAATAAATACTGTACTTAATTCTCTATTTTACTTAATAATGTAAAATTTCTCTTGATTTGTTTCTAGGCTTCAAGTTGCAAAGACTCTTCCCAAATGAACTAATGAATTACCTTACTGAATATGCACACCTGAAATCTCTCAGGTCTCTCCTACTTTATTTAGAAGTTGCTTATTTCAAGTAAGAATGTCTCCAGAAAAGCACTTCATACAGTTGTGTCAGTAGGGCTTATATGACATGTTACTTGCTTCAGTGGTTGTTTTGGTTTTTCGCTGCCCAGTGCATGGATGGATACTGCTAAATATACTGGCTGAGTAGGCTGAATACATGCTCTCAAATCCTGTTGTGTCTATAGTGGTTAATATACTATTTAAATGATGTGGCTGTCAGTTGCTGTAAGCTACTGGATTTATCAAAATAAAATGTAGCAGCATGAGCTTCTCCAGGTTTGCTTTCTTATGGACCTTGACTTTTAAATCCAAATGTTTAGTGCACAGCTGAGCTCTCACAGAGGTTGTGGCCAAGGAGACAAGTATCACAGAAATTCTAATGAAATTAGAATCGGAGAACTGTGGGATGTTGCACTAGTGACATAGTTCTTCCTAAATATAAATAGTCACAAGTTTCTGTTCTTCAATGCAAGATAAGCTCCAGTGTTCACGGGAGCTCAATAGTAGCACCTCCCTAATTCTGGTGGTGTGAAGGGAAGGAAGGCTGTGGTGTAACTTGGGAGGTAAGTTTTGCCCTGTGGCACCTCTTAGCTTATCCATAGGGATTCTCACAGACATTCTACAAATCGTAAACGTTACCCAATTAGATTCACACAGATTATTTTGTTAATATTTGCAAAAAGTAAAAAGCATTTTACTTTAACAGCCAGTGTGGAGCACTGCTTTAGAGGCCCATTCAGTTGCATCTGCACAATATTTACACAGAAGTTCTCTGAGATTAATCTAGGATGCTCAGTTAGATCACACAATTCATCATTGATCTGTTGATAGGAAGTACCTTTTGAGGAAGGACTGAAGTGTCGTATCTTGGGGAATAAATTAATGACCCGGGGCCAATTTCTTAAAAACCTGGCTCTTGCTAAGCATACACAGGCTGTTTATGGAGCCATTATGATTACACATATCTAGGAGACTGTACACTCTTATCTTACTAAAAAAAATCAAAAAATAAAACCTCACTTGGCACATAGATACAAGTAATCGCTCAAAGTGTCCTGAAGTGTCTGCTCTGATGTCTTGTTCGATGTCCCTTCCAAATTCTGATTTATAGCAGTTCACTATTTCTCGAATTTCTTGGTTTGTCCTTGTGCAAAGGATCTCAATCAACACACTCTCCTGAGTGCCTGCTCCCTGTAAGCAGAGAAAACAAAGGCATAACTATAGAGCACTACCTGTGCAGTTTTCTTCAACTGTGAGATAAGGCAGTCATCTGCTATTTCAAAATTTAATATAGTCTACATTGTGTCAACAGTATCCTTGTAGTGTGAAAGCACCGAGGCTTCTGCATCCTTAAAATGGAATGAAGATTCCTCTACCATTTCCTTTTCTAGGTTCTAGCAAAAACTATGCCCAAGTGGCAAAGAACAAGGTTCTGTCCTGCAGCATTTCATGCTCGACTGGAGGGACAGCTGCCCTGAATTGTCCACTCCTCCAGCAATCATCTGGAAACGAGGGATGCAGCAGAAAAGAATTTTAAGCTCTGTAATCTCAAGATTTGTTTGACGTTAAAGGATTTTTCAACAATGCTGGGGCCAGGTATTCCATATGAGCATTTTAAGGTAGTTTAAAACTATTCCCTTCCCAGGAATACCATACCTTCATTGCATGACGTAAACTCCAGGCATCATAGTAGGTGCGAGGCATGAAGAGGGCTAGAATCAATTCTTCCACATTGCCACTTAACTCAGACTTCAGATCTTTAATTAAATCCTGTTAAATTATAAACACAAAAAGGGCTTTGCAGAGTGTTAGACTGATAGCTTATATACTGAAAAAAGAACAAACTAGAACTTACTTTCATGACTGTTTTTCCTGTAAAGCTTTGTTTTATTTCTTATGAAGAACTTCCCTGTGTCCAAAATTCTGACAGCTCAGCACTTCTCCATTATCTCCTCACTAATTAAGACCTAGTCAGGTCCTGAAATATGCCACAACTATAAAATTTCACTTTAAGTTGCAAAAATGACAGAGGGAATAAATTAATTTAACCTGGACTTTCATTGACTATCCAATCCTCAATCAGTTTCTTAGGAAAGAAGACATTTCAGTGCTAGTCTGTGTGCATAAAGTACTCCATAGTTTCAGGTGTTAACACGCACAATTTAAGCTTCATTATTTTTTGGCTATCAAGCATTAGAGAAGCAGAGAAGCTTCTTATGTGGTCAGGGACAGAGACAACCTCCAGCCATTCCCCATCGCTGCTTCTGCCAGGTATCAGGACAATGCTGTCAAATACAGTATGTTCCCTAATGCACAAGGAATATAATCAAAAGAAGCGCACTTTACAAATGCCCAAATCACTTCCCAGGATTAAAATTCAACCAGGCAGTTGAGACAGCAGCTGAAAGTTTGGTTTAGTTTATCAATTCAAAGAACTAGTGAACATACCTTGCCATACATAGTCTTGAAAGCTGCCTTGATTTGTTGCCTTTGATCATTGGAGCGGTTGGCGACCACGTCTATGATGGCCTGCTCATCAGTTCCTTGGGAACAGAAGGGCAGTGTCAGCCAGGAGTGCAGAACAGTCCCTCCCAGACTCCCCAGTTTATACTGTTGCATTTGGGAATAGTTACACGGTGAGGGACTACCATTTAAATCTACCAGATTTTCTATGTAACTTCATCTAGTAAATAGCCCCAGCCATTTTGAAACATCTAGGGGGGAAACGCAAAGTTCATTAAAAATTGAAGAAAATAACAAAATGACATTAAGAAGTTAGCTCAATAGAAATTAAAGCTTGTATTGCTTACTTACCAAAACCCTTCATAGCTTTGCGTAGAATTTCTGCATCCCTTCCTGCATCAAAGTTTGGGGCAGCTTGAATTGTGCCCTGGGTATACTGAACCACTGCTGCAGGCTGAAAATAAGAGTCACATTTAACTAGATATCCTGCACAATACAAAGTCAAATTAAAATCCCAACTTTGGAATCAGTACTTGGAGTTGTCCATTAGTTCTACATTTCTGCCTCTAACCCAGAGTCAAGGTGACATTTGGCCCACCAAGTGCCAAAGCCTTGCTGTGGCCAGTTGTACAGATGAAGATCTCCTTGATGAGCAACTATACACAGATACAGGGTTATGATTTTGTTCACATTGGACTCAGAGGATAGATGGGAACTCCTGGTGCAGAACACACTGTAAGCTGTTGGAAACCAGCTGTAAAACCATTAAAACTACAGAAGCCACATAAGATTGCTTACAAAAGAGAGAACAGCACATACCGGACCAGGCATTGGGGACGGTGCTTGTCCACCAGGAAATCCTACTGAAAATAGAGAACAAGGTAAAAGAAATTAATTAATTAATTAATTAGATCTCCCACTACTATGGAAGTACTATCTAATCTGAATATAAAGCCAGACCTACCACTGCACAAAACCTGTTTTCTAATTAAGGATATCTGTCATGATCAGTAACTGAACTTCTTGCTCTTGGGAATAATAGGAAGAAGCAATCACAGATGCATTTTGGTACACACACTAGCAAGGTAATTTGGAAAATACTAAATTTACTGGTACTGTGAGAACTGGAAGGATCTTTCCTTATTAAGTTCTGCTATTTTTGACAGAAGCCAAGATGCCCACGCAAATTAAGAATGTCCCATGCTCTCTTTAAAAGCTGTGTTGTACACTTCTAAATGTGTAGCATGCAAACAATAAATACTAAGAATTCAGTCCTGCAAAAAAGAATTGAAGGACTCTCGTTTTGTGATGAAAACCACTGTGAATACAAAAGCTGCAACTATTTTTTTGTACTGGAATTTTACTCATGTATGCCCAGATTCCTTACCATTTTAATAGCAGCTTAGTACTAGAGTTAACAAAGCAATGAAACAAAAAGGTTTTGCTGCTCTGAATTTCTTAGAAACACAACTGACACGTTCCAGGACAGAAATCATCCCTGTAGTAACTGACCACTCAAAGCATTACAAACACTGCAGTGCTTTTAAGCAACTGTGTGCATTCTCCCTTCCTCTTCCCAGTGTGCCAGGGGTCACTGAACACACAGACCTGAAAATGTGATTCAGATTAACAGCTTGCTACTCACTGAATGTGGACTCTGGATTTCACAGTTCTCATTAGATACTGGCAGTTTGAAGAAGGATAAGCACCTAAACCACTAGATGATGACCATTACTGAGGGACAGACATCCTTTCTGGATGTTCTCAACAGCCCTTCAGTGGCTTTGTCAAGAAAGGTGGCAGGAGGTGTACAGCACACACACCTCGACAGCTAAAAGTAACAAAGGTAAGGGCCTAATTTGTTACTACCTATCCAGGGATCCCTTGGTTTAACCTTGGGTGCTTGAATTTTCTTATATGTGACATACCTGGAATTTGTGCTGGTCCACCTCCAGCATAGTTTTGGGCAGGAGGCTGTGGGTAGCCACCAAAGCCAGGGCCAGCAGGAGGCACACCAAACCCAGGGCCTGTGGGAGCCAGGGGAAAAAGACAGACTTCAGCACCCTTGGTGTTTTGTAGTGGACTTCTGACACAACATGAGCCAGGTTATTAAGCAGAGCTACACAACAGGCTGCCTTCTCCAAGGCCCTGCCATCAGCATGCAGGGATTGACTGCTGGGTGGCAGTCTGGCTGCCTGCTGCTGCCTTGAACTCAGGGCTCAACAAAAACTGCTTTACTGCGTCTAACGAGCACAGGTTACTCTGGAAATCACTCACAAGCAGAACTCCGACAAGGATCCTACCTCCAGGAAAAGGTGGCATTCCTCCAGCCTGGGGAGCTCCAGGGTAGCCCCCTGGAGCAGGGTAGCCCCCTGGAGCAGGATATCCTGCCCCTGGAAAACCAGTGTTGGGCGGTGCTGCAGGATAGGTCCCTCCTCCTGCCGGAGGGTATCCTCCAGGAACGGCGGGATAGGAGTACTGACCAGCTGGAGGATAGACTGACTCCTGTCCTGTTGGCTGAAACACAAAAATGGGATGTCTGTATGCCTGTTAACAGAACCTCTGAGTAAAAGCCCTCAAATTGTCCACGTGTATAGTAACAACGTGAATTGTTTAATTAGGTGCAGCACTTGAAGTGGCAGCAGCAGAATTCCTGGAGCCAAGATAGAATCCTCCTGGTTGGGTTTTCTGATGCATCTCCCATGTTGATGCAGAATCTGCAGGACACTCCAGAAAGTGGTACAGGGTGGAAGGCACCTCTGGATGGCCTGTGATCCCATCCACCTTCAAAGCAGGGCCAGCTTTGGAGTTGGATAAGGTCATGCAAGGCTTGATAATCCAGTTTCCAGTAACTCCACGGAAGGCAAATTCGTAGCCTCTCTGGACCCTGTTCCAGTGTTTAACTACTTTCATAGTGAAAAATGTTTTCATCAAATCAAATTGCAATTGCAGCCTGTGTTTGCCAGCTGCCCTTTCATTGTGTAACTATTAATGGTGTCGTATGAAAGCTGGGCTACTTGAGGGAAGCATTCCAAGCCCTTCCTGAGGGCCACGACCACTGAAGGTTTTTCAGCATATCTGTAAATCCTGGGATATAGATAAGTGAGTATTTGATAGAGACTGGTGCAGAGACGACTTCTAACCCTGTATGTAAAGACCCTCATATTTATAGAAGAAATTTTAAAAGCTGAGATAGTTAGCTAAAGATCAAATAACCAAAACCCTTTCTAGAACAACAGGCATCATAAAAAGAATGAACTTCCTTCTTGGAATTCTTATGAGACAGCTGTAAAGTCATCCTCAGGGATATACAGATGAAAACAAAGACCATAACCTCTAGAGAACACTATATATGAACTATTTATACCCAGAGCACAGTAGGAGGGGTATTCCCAGAATATAAATACATTAGGAGTGAACCACATTCAAGAGCCATACTTACAGGATAACCTGGGAAAGCAGGGTAGCCGTCAGAAGGGGGATAACCTGGGTATGACATTCTAGGGGAAAAAGAAAAAGATATTTTCACGGTGAAGCCACTATATATGAGTTTGTAGTAGGTATTTGCTTGTTAAGTATCTGTTAAATCACTTTGTTTTGTAGGTTTAGAATTGCCTGGGACTACTTGCCAGCTATTAATCCACAAAACTTCTCCTTCTTTTTCATACATCTGACCTTAGCAACCAGAATTCAGAAGAGAAGCACCTTCAACTTTGTAATTACGTAACTACCAGTCTGATTTAGGGTCAGATAGCCACTGAAGCATGGTAAGAGGCTTGACCCTCCAGAAAGAACTCTGAAATACAGGATACAGCTTGAGGTGCCAGCAGGAGGGAGCTGAGCCCTTTAGCCAGGACTGAAACACTGCAGGGCCCAGTCCTGCCCTGCACCAAGCCCTGTCTCCCGTCACGCTGCACTCCTGGGCTCACTGGGATAGCCCCTGAGAGAAGAGCAGTACCCTCTCTAGCCCATGGAAATGATAATTCAACAGGAACAGGTGTAATCCCTCAGCATTACTACTTCATTTGTGTAGCAGACTCCTGTTTCCTCAGTAACAGTTTATTTTCATCCCATTTGTACCAGAGGGACTTGGGGAGCAGGGACAGACATCATGCCCCATGTTGCCAACCAGCTGGGCAGGGAGATGTGAGGCCATCAGCCAGGTTATGAAACATCTAATGACAGGGGAAAAACTCATGTCAATGCTGACCACATGGATTCCCTGATCAGGGCCTGGGATGTTTCTAAGACAGTGTGGACCTTAAATACGTAAATCAAAGGGCATGGGACTTATAAAAATGAATGCAATACAGCAAATGATTATTCAGGTTTCTAGGTCTTCACTGGCAAAACAATTTGAATGCACAATTCTTACTGCACTGGACCATTAAGGCAGTAGGTGGTCACAGAACTCAGTATCTGAGACTTAATGTGGAACGCATTTGCACGGATTAAAGAGCCAAAAACAATTTGCAGAGAAGCACTGCTGCTCCATTGCACGCTGAAAAACTTGGATCATCACTTCCAAATAAACAAAAGGGGGAAAACAACATAAGGTGTATTTGCAAAACTATGCTTTATTCATAACCACTGCTAAAGGCGATTTATTTTATTTAAGGAACACCTTAAACCACCACCTGTACGGTGGGTATTCCCGGCAGCTGCTTATGTGCACTTTGAATCTGCCGCAAGCACGCTCAGGCAGAGCAGAGGCTCTGACGTGACTGCTTCCATAACCACAGCAAGCACAGATTTCCCCTCAGATTGCAGTTTTCCCCTGCCGTCCCCGGGCGGGCAAAGGCATTCTTCGGCCGAGGGTCCAGGGCTGAATCAGCTGCGGCGCCGGCCAAGGGGGCCCGCGGCTTCTCTGCGGGCTGAAATCGGACCTGAGGGGGGATGTCCCTCTTGGAGGCGGGGGGCACAGATGTGTATCTGATGGTGAAACAGCAGCGGACGCGCAGCGCGGGGCAGGGGCTCCTCAGGGAACACGGAGGAGTCTCGCTGAGCCCCGCCCCGCACACCCCGGGAGGGGCCCGCCCGCCGCTGCTCGGGGCTGTCGCACATCGCACATCGCCCCCGGCTCCTCCTGCT
>WEKX01007696.1:40094-64952 GCA_013390025.1 Pitta sordida
GGCTCCGGGGGAAGGGGCTCCGGCGGTGCTGAGTGCGGGGTCACCCTGAGCTCTGGGCCCTGTGGGACGCGCAGGGGCGGTTAGTCCCGTTCGCCAGGTGTTTGTTGGCAGTGAGGCAGAGCAGAGTCAGTGTAAAGAGAAATGCTGGTGGTAACCTCCGTCCAAGGCTCAGTGATTCCCCAGCAAACTGGATATCCATGGTTTGCCTGTTGGCTGTAGTGCCCGTGTGGGAGGGGAGGCACGGCGGGGAAATGGGGCACCAGGCTCTCGGTAATTCCTGGAGGAGCCTCCTTGTCCCTTCCTGAGCCATCTGTTTGCAGCTCTTACCTGCATCGGTGCAGTAACATTCTGAGAGGTTCACCTGCCAGTTCAGAATCAAGGGAGAACTTTAGGTGTCAGTGAAATGTTTGGGGCCGTCTGGGGTTTGTGCTGTTCCCTTCCCACAAGTGAAGTGTGTTCGTATACACATAAATAAATAGTGGAACATACACAAGTCTTGCCTCCTGATAAAACTATGTGAAACCAGTGGAACTACGCCAGCCAGAAAAACTGCATCAGTTCTCTGGCACCCCTTTGTCCATCAGGTGGATGTTTGAATAATCCAGGTACAGCTCCCAGGTGTAGCAAAGTGCAGTGATGTCTCTGCTGCTGTCTCGGGTGTGATCACCTTTACACTTTTATAGACACTTTGAGCTCCTGACACACTCTTTCCCATATCTGGCTTACCAGCTAAAGTAATTTTAACATAAACAGATTTTATCATGACGGGTGGCCTTTGGAGTTTTATCTCCTTCATTAGCTGAGTCACACATCATCAGTTAATGAGCCTGTCATCGAGGACAGGCTCCTGAGTATAAAAGGAAGCAGCCCAATGAAAAGATCACACATTCTGTCTATGTGCAAGCAGTTTGATCCTTTTATATAAATGGGGAACACCCATCAAATCTACAAAGGAGAGTTAATCCATGGGAACAGAAGCAGATTTTATCTCTTCATAAAAGCACTCCCAGGTCTGTGTACCAGTAAAAACTAGATCTGCTATTCTTAGGCTTTTTGTTTAATGCAGTCTTCATTTCTTCTAGGTGTGCCGGCACCAAACTGCATAAAGCTTTAAAAACTTTTCTGTTCCCAGAGCTTTGATGTGTCATTGAGAGGTCTAATGTGTGAGGTGTTCCTGTTAGAGAGCAGCTGTTGGATCTCATTCTTGTTTGCATCAAACTGTCCTTGGTGCCTAATTTGACATAGTCAGCTGCAGAGTCATGTGAAGAAAGCAAGGCTCTGTAAGAGCTGCCCATCATAATTTTATGTTGCCACCTTAAAAATTGGCAACTTAATGTGGAGCTGCAGTTGTGCTTCAAAACTGGCAGCTGTGATATTCTTTTAATATGTTGTCAAGTTGCTGGACAAAGTGTATGTAGCGAGTAAAGATGGATGGCCTGTATCTCAAAAGTCGAATATCAGTGGTTGGCTCACGTTTAGTACAAAGATTGTATCAATCTAAGGACAAGAAAATCTATCATGTGACAGTGCTTGGAGGAAATGTGTCCAAGCTACAAAACTGATTTTCCTCGCCGAATGACTCCTAAAAATCTAGACCTTCATAACTAATATTGCTTGGCAAAGTATCAGTTTACTATTAGGGGAGGGTAGGTACGCTTGTCAGTGGTGCCATATCACAGAATCACAGAATCACAGAATATTTTGAGTTGGAAGGGACCCACAAGGATCATCGAGTCCAACTCTTAACACTGTCTCCCTGCCGGGAATCGAACCCGGGTGTCCCACACACCAGGTGGGGACACTTACCACTGTACTAAAGTGGATTTCCATATGATAAAAGCTTGATGTCCATCCAGTGATTAAGATGTTCTGATACTACCCCTGCCTTGAGGAGAAAGAAGACATGTTCACATGTGTACATGGGTCACCATGGTAACTCAGGACCTTCTGATTTTACATTTTTTCCTTGCTTGGTTTCTCTGTATCTGATTTTGGTGGTGAATTTATTTAATTTCCTAGAGACATCTGAACTCCTGTCTGCCCGTGGGAAGCAGTGAATTAGTTCCTTGTTTTACTTTTTCTGGGGCCACCTGAATTATCAGAGAAATAACATAGACACAGAGGACTCCTGAGGTAATGCTTGGAGGGAAAATCCAAATACCACCTAAAATAACGAGGCAGAGGGTTAATTGCATATCACACTGGTAAAAGAATAAACCTGTGCTAAAGTTAGAGTGGCAATGAAGTTATTAGGTGACCAAGAATAGAACATTGGGGGCAGCCAGGTGCTGTTTAATCACTATATGGAAATACAGAGATCCAAGCTAAAGTAAAAGTAACTTCCTTGTAAATCTTGCCGTGAAAGCAACAGAGAGCAATGCCACAGTCATACTTAGGGCAACAGACACTTCGGAAAAATTTCTTCCCTGAAAGGGTTGTCAAGCATTTTAACAGGCTGCTCAGGGAAGCAGGACCTGGAGATGTGGCACTTAGGGATGTTGTTTAGTGGCGGACTTGACAGTGACAGATTAACAGGTGGAACTGGTGATCTTGGGGTTCTTTTCCAATCTACATTAACCTATATTTCTAGGATATTCTGAATCTTCTGTTATACCACCTCTCTCCCCTAACATGTACAGTCATGTGTTCACCCTGTTTTCCTAAATGAGTTACCTGACTGAAAATGATAGCACTATTATTCTATATAAAATCATCATGTATTTTATTATGAAAATCTGCATTGCATTTGTGTATAGAAAACAGTGACTGAACTCAGCCTTTATGGAATTTGTACTGTGAGGAGACATCCTTGGCTAGACTACTTTTGGAAAAGTTTGTTTCATCTGTTTCTAGGGCTGGGTCAGGATCATATAATTCTTTGATTATTAAATGGAGTCTTGCATCCACTATTACCCCGTTCTTTGTACTGGCCACAGGATATTCAAACACCCATGGCAGGGACTAAGGCTGCTCAGAAAATAATGGAAATCTTACAAGGCATAATCCCTGTGCAGGCACTGCTGCACAATACAGCTGATGTACCACAATTGGTTGAGGAAAATCAGAAATATTTAATTGTGGTACACCATCTTGAATGTGCATATTGCAAACATTTGTATGAAGAGAGATGTTGCCAGACATTGCTAGAGCAGACTCGTGCTTTGTGGACCAATTGTGTAGGGGGCATTTTTGTCATTTTGTGCATTTAATGAGAAAATGCTTATACTGTGCAGATCATGAATGCTTTGGATCACAGAATTATGTAACTAGTTTGGAAAAGACTTTTGAGATCATCAAGTCCAACCTATTACCTGACACCATCTCATCAACTAAACCATGGCACTAAGTGCCACATCCAGTCTCTTTTTAAACACCTCCAGCCATGGTGACTCCACCACCTCCCTGGGCAGCCAATTCCAATTGCCAACCTCTCCTTCTGTGAAGAATACTTTCCAAACATCCAGCCTAAACTTCCCCTGGTGCAGCTTGAGACTGTACGCACCGGTTGTCTGGGAGAACAGATCGATCCCCACCTGGCTACAACCTCCTTTCAGGGAGTTGTAGAGAGTGATAAGGTCACCCCTGAGCCTCCTCTTCTCCAGGCTAAACAGCCCTGGCTTCCCCAGCCATTCCTCATAGGGCTTGTTCTTCAGATCCCTCATCATCCTCATTGCCCTTCTCTGGACACGTTTGAACACCTCAACATCTTAAACTGCGGATCTCAGAACTGGACACAGTACTCAAGGTGCAGCCTCCCCAGTGCTGAGTACAGGGGAAGAACCATTTCCCTGGTCCTGCTGGCCACATTATTCCTGATACAGGCCAGGATGCCATTGGCCACTGGGCACACTGCTGGCTCACGTTTGTCCTGCTGTCGACCAGTACTCCCAGGTCCCTTTCTGACTGGCTGCTCTCCAGCCACTCTGTCCCCAGCCTGCAGGGCTGCATGGGGTGGTTGTGTCCGAAGTGCAGAACCCAGCACTTAGACTTGTTAAATCTCATGCTGTTGGATTCTGCCCATCTATCCATCCTGCCCAGGTCCCTCTGCAGAGCCCTCCTACCCTCTAACAGATCAACACTTGCTCCCAACTTGGTGTGATCTGCAAACTTACTAATGGTGGATATATGGAGAGAAAGATATGCAAAACAGAATCTTACCTGAAGAGTACTATTGCCTAGGCTTTGGTTTTGAAAATGTAAGAAAAAATGCAAGACAGCAAATACAAGGATGGATTAATAATAATAAATATATAGGACATGGGTAAATTCCACCCCCTCCCTCCTGCCCCATAAGGTGGAAATGGGATTACTTGGAAAATCTGGAATTTCTTGACACGTAAGATTTCTGGCCAATGGTTTTAATTTAGGGTGTTAAGCTGCACCAGGGGAGGTTTAGGCTGGATATTAGGAAGTGCTTTTTCACAGAGAGAGTGACTTCTCAGTGGAGTGGTCTGCCCAGGGAGACGGTGCAGTCACCATACCTGAAAGTGTTTAAGAAAAAACTGGATGAGGTACTTGTTGACATCATCTAGATAATGGGATGATGGGATGGGGAGTTAGGTTAAAAAAAAAAAAAAATTGACCCTGAGATTAGCTCAGATGGTTAAAGAATGGTGCTAATAACACCAAGGTTATGGGTTCAATCCCTGTATGGGCCATTCACTTGGGAGTTGGACTCGATGATCCTTGTGGGTCCTTTCCAACTCAGAATATTCTGTGATTCTGCGAATGAAGGAAATGTGATTTTGGGGTGGTTCCCTGAAGATGGACCTGGAAAAACTGTTCCTATGTCTGAAGGCAGTCTGCCTTTCTTTCCAGCAGTATCTGTGGGTCCTGCCCCTCCTGCCAGCCAGAGGAAGGGCCGTTCCTTCCCGCTGGCTGCCGTGTTAAGAGCGCCTGCCCTGCCCTGCCCTGCCCTGCCCTGCCCTGCCCTGCCCGCCGGGCTCTGCCCCTCGCTGTTCCCGGCAGAGGGCGCGGGATCTCCGCGGGACCGGGGGCTCGGTGCCGGGAGAGGTCCCACCACAGCCTCTGGAACCGCTGGTGACTCCGCTGCCCGCCTGGAGGTGAGGAGCGTAAGCGGAAACCTGCGCACAGAGCTGTTCCCACCGGTGCCTACTGTATGTAATTCACCCAGCGGTTTCTTTTTTCAGTAGATAACGTTAAGGTTGAATCGATGAGGTGGAATTAGTTAATTTTATCTTCATTCTACGTGGTTCCTCTGTGCCATTTCACATAAGAATGTCGCAGAGAGATTTACTTACAGATGTTATGGCTGTGCAATCATAACATGCTGTACAACCCAGAATTTGACTGAAATACACAAAAGATGTTTTGGGTCTTTGATGAAAGCATAAACTCTCCAACCTCTGCAGACATTCCTGCTTCTTGATGATCTATAGGAACGACTATTTCCTGCTTTTGACTCAAATCACGGTCAGAACCGGCTTTCAAGTGAGAGGCATTTTATGAACTACTTGTACTTCTAACTAGAAATGTACTTGCACTGACGCAGCAAAGCATTTAGGTGCACTACTCTGTAAGATCAAACCTTGTGTCTTTATATTATAGATATTACATTCTTCCTGCCTACCCTGTGCGGTGAGAACTGAAGAAACCCTAGATATGACTCTTGGCTTTTTTTTCTTACCCAGGGAGTATGAGGTAGAACTGTGGCAGCACTACTGTCCTTTCCATGTAATCGACTTGAATAAGTAACCTCTGGCAGGCAGCCTTTAACACAGTGTCCCTTTGTCTGGTAACTTGCTGCTACTGTGCTTGACTTAAAAGCATTTTTAACAGAGCAGAGCTGTGTCCTTGAATACTTACTGACATCCAAATAAAATTAATTGTAATGTCACTGATAGCAGATAAGTGTGAAAATTCTTGTGCAGGCAGGTTTCAAATATTAAAATTTTCTAACACAACAGCTAATGTGTCAGCTCCTTGTTGGGAAAATAATCTCACAGTACCTTGTTTTTATAAAACAGCTTTAAAGCTTTATTTCTCTTACCAGTTAGCATGTCCTTTCCTTTGGTCTCCTTTACAGCACGGGTCAAAGTCACAATTTTCCATACACTTGTGTTTCAGGCCAGACTAAAATTGCATATGTCCCCAAAAGCACTGAGTGAGACCTTTGGGACTGGCAGTGTTCCCTGTGTCACTCAGCACAAACATTCACTTTGGTGTCTTGAGAGAAAATCTGCATGAAGTAACTAGCCTGGAAAATACATATTTCATTTGATGGTGTAGGGAGGCCTGCTGAGAGAGAGAATGGCAAAATGTTGTTATTTTGTGAACTCTGAGGACTATATTTATATGATTTTTGCATCATCAGAGTCTGACAGTGTTGTCTGTCCATTCACAGCTCTACCCATTTTTCCCAGTATGAGGCAGCTGCATCATGATGTGTTGGATGAAGAGGTGGGCAATGAGGGAGAAGGTAAGAAGATAATGATTTACATATTGAAATGGGATTTGAAAAGGAGCAGCTGTAATAAAATCTAGAGGACAGTTTCTGTATAGGAGCCTGGGAGACCTGAGGGCTCATTGCATGTCGGTTACTGGCGTCTTGGGCAATGTTAAAGCAAGGCATCCATAAATTAAAAAAATGACAGAGACCTGCTGTGGGCAGTGTTTGAGCTCTTGCAGTGTGAACTGTCTAAAAACAACTAGGTAGTAGTATCTGCACCACTGACTTTAGATAAGTCTTTTAACATTTAGATCTCAGTTTCCACTTTGCAAAATATAATTAATGATACTGTAGTGGATAGTTTTGTATGCAGGACATGCACGGACAGTTTACTGAGGAAAGGCAGGAAAGACCTTATACTTCGAGGAAGCAGCTTTGAGAGGAAGCTGGAGAGTGCATTTCCTGACCCAGAGGCTGTTCCTCTGGAAAGAGAGGAAGTCTTCAACTAACCTAAGCAGGAGAAGAATAGTAACTGTCTCCGTATTGTTTCCCAATAACAAATGGAAATAATTCATCAGCTGAGGTGAGCTGATGCTGCTGAGATCTCAGATGTAACAGCAAAATTTTGTTTAATTTTTTATCAAATCTGTTCATCACGAAAGCTTGGACTGTACTTGCAAGGGCTGCTTTGTGCTAAATGTTGTCCGGACCAATCTGTCTGCATATTTGAAATACTGTGAACGTTGACATATGAATTCACCTTCTCTCTTCTGATTACCAGTTTGTCTTTCTGTATCAGAAAACTTGATACAGCATTGGCTGAGCGAACTGAATAGGGCTGGTTGAACTGATCTGTTCAAATAAAGAATTAATTCCAAACTGCCCGGTACTTCAGCAGGATCACAAGCCTTTACAGCTTTGTTCAAGTTGAGTTATTGTGGAAGATAGGGGAGCACAGTTAATTAGGTTGTTCAGGTTAGATTTCAGCCCCATTTTGAGAAGTCAAATTTCTGTTTGCTGCTACAACTTCTCAGTTTTCATAGTGTAATTTGACCTGAAAAGTTCAGAATTTCTAGAGTTCTTTTTAGATTTCCTTTGGATTTTCTATTCTTTCAAAAATTAGACTTAGAAACATATACTCTCATAGTGTTAGAGATCAGATGTACATTGTGTCCAGTGGAACTGAGTAAAATTTAACCTCAGTCCCTGCACTGAGGTATTGGCAGATGTGGCCTTCAAAGACACTGGTCTGTAGGAAATACTCGACTTAGGGGCATAGGTGAAATATTGGTCATTTTAATACAGCCAAGAGTCTTTCTGCATCAGGATCAGACATGGAAAATAATGCTACCTTGCTTTGCAGGAGTAGTATGGAAGCAATTATTTCAGTTTGTTAGAAGTTGTGGTATTCTGTCCTGGGAGATGCACAGTAGGTAAATAAAGGGAGTGAAAAATGCTTCCCTGTATTTCTTCTGTAAAACTTTTCTGAGACTGACAGTCTGCAACCTTTCAGCAGTGTTTAAAATCACTCTCTTGAAAAAAACCGCATCTTGCTCTCTGTGGTGCTGCTTGCTGTTTCCCAGTTTGAAATCAACTACAGGACTCCAGAGGGTTTCTCCAACAGCTAACTATTAAACACAGTCAGGAAGAAAGATCAATTGAAAACACATTTAGAATTAAGCTTCCTGGCCTGCTTTTAATTTCTTCGAATCAGCATTGGGAGTTATTACCGTAGTCTGTCTGCCCTTTTATCGTCCTATGGCTTATTCATATAAACAATCAACTTCAGGGATGACCAACTGCTTTCTGTTGGGTTTTTTCTAATTTTTTTTTGTGTAAAAAATATTCCCAAAGTTCTTAAGGGATTGTGGTTTTAAATGCAGAAGGCATTAAATGGAATCATGTTATTGAAAACAGAACTACATTTATGAGTCTCGAGGGAGTTTGCAAGAAACTCACTTTGCAAGCAGAATTTGGGTCATGGCATCTTAAAGCTTCAGTAGCTTTCTTGAGTGTGGGATCTGGATTTGAAATATTGTTTGTGTTCAGATGGAGCTATACAGGCTCAAAAAGATACGTAGCTCCAAAGGGTTTTCAGTTCAGATAGAAATCAAGAATAGTCAGTGGTTTGGCTGAGCTTACTTATGCCTTTAGGGGATAGGAGAGGAGTCCTGAATGTAGTTTGTGGCAACCTCTGGGCATTAAAATGACTGAAACACCTGCAGCTCTGTTCACGGCTGTTCTGATCTCTGAACTCTTTCTCTTGTGTAAGGGGCCATGCTGCTGTATTGCCACCAGAAGTGGGATGTCAAGCACATAATTTTGTTCCAATAATTGCTGGGCTTGGCCTTGGGTGCCTTTTTCCTTTTTTGTTTTCTTTTCCTTCACACAAGCTACTGTGGTCTCCTCTCCCAGTTTTGGTGATCGTTAAGATACCTGAGTGTTGAAAGCTGATGGCAATACAGCATCTATCAAGAAGAAAACAATAATGAAAACACAAAAATACATCTCTTTGTATTATATATGTTAGAATAAATACGTTGGCAAATACATTGCTGTGCAGACACACTCAGAATAGAATAGGTACAAGAAGCTCTAAGGCCGTGTTAGCACAGCAGCCTCTCTGTACTAATACACACTTCACAGTGGGGCTACTCAATGTCTGTGCTCAGTCAGGTATATTGTCTCCTATCCCAAGCAAACCTGCTCAGGTACCACGGCTGTGGCTGTATGGCAGCGTTTGTAGTGCTGGCATGTAACTTCACAGAAGGACAAAGACATGGGAACAAACAGCACCCCCAGCAGAGATCTCAGGCTCTGAGTCAGTGTGCTGAATCTTTCTAAGGGAATAGCATTAGTGGTAGCTTCAATATAAAACAGAGTATTTGTTGTGAGTAATGGTAGCCTAGAGTGAGCTGATTATATTTGCAGGGTGGTTTCTCTAAAAGGCAGATGTTGGACAGATGGCAGTCAGGTGATCAGCCATTCCACCATCGACAGTAAATCTGAGGGCTGTGGGGAAAAAGGTAATGTGTGGAGCATACTTCTAATTTCTGTGGGGTCTTGTACTTTTTTACAGGTATAAAAAGGCTCACAAAAATGTATGAGTTGTTGGTTAAGAACAAATGAGCAAAGCTTCATCTCAATGTGCTTGTTACCTTTGGGTGACTGAATCCTGTAACAGAACTTTCCATAGGTTATGAGACTGCATGCTGGCCAGAGTTTTGCAGAACCCTTTTTTTTAAAGGCTGAAACATTTCTTGGTTCTCTTTTTCTCATTTTCCTTGCAACTGGAGAACTCAAGCAAATAGTCTACACTGCCTGTGTAGATAGTGACTTGTAATAGTCCAGTACTTAACAAGGCTTACGTAAGGTAGTGTTGAGTCTTTATCATCTTTGTTCAGCATGGGAACAGAAATGTATTTCCTGTGCAATAGCAAGCCTTTCCAAAGACATCATTCTGACCATTGGTTCATAACAGTGCTGATTTTAATGTATCCTAATCACTACTAAATACGTTTGTTTTGTCAACTGCAGTCAAATTACAGGACACATGCTACGCAAATAGAACCTGGTGCTTTAATTTTTAAGTGGTATGTCCAGTCTGTGCCACCACAGGGGAAGTTCTTCTGGGTTTTGGGTATAACTTTTGCAAAGGCTCAAAGACTACTCCATTAAAATGAAATCCTTAGTTTCCATTGCCCTTTAATCAAATACAAACCAGAGCTTCCAGGGATTGTAATAATGTATCAAGTTGAATTTGGCACTTTTGCAGCCCATCAAAAGAAATAGTCCTTGACAAAAACAATATTTTAAATATCTGCTCACAAGCACTGGAGCCAGAGGTTGCTATTTCATTTGGCAAAATACCTTCCCAAGAACAAGACTGCGACCTGAAGCAGAGCCAAAATAAGCTCTAACAGATGCTTAGCCTAGAAAGCACTAGACTGAATGGCTAAAATTGTTAAGAGCATATCGGGAAAGGGAAGGGCAGCTACCTCGTCCTGCTTCTGACTTGCTGTGCTGGCAAGCAGCATCCCTTCTGTTATAGTGCTCTGCCAACCAGAGGGTCTGTCTCATCTGCCTGCTGCCTCACCTCAGCTTCTGGGGCTTAATCCATTTCTTGCTGTAAGTACTGCTGTGGTCAACAGCAGAGCTGCTTCTGTTTGTAATAGCAGAGGATTAATTTTGTTCTTTCCTGGTGGACTCTGTTTAGCTTGAATAGTGAAAATTCTTTGAATCAAGAGGCTCTGCTGTGGCCTTCCATTCACACTTTCTATCCTGTATATAATACCTGACCTTGAAAAGAAGTTTAAGGTGCTAGTGAGATTCAAGAATTGCAAAATCCATGCTCCTATGGTGGCTGAGGTGGATCTAATCAGCCTTTTCCTCCTTTCTTTCCCATTTGCTGGTTCTGGCTGTTATCTCTCCTCATGTAGTGCTGTCTTTGCTCTCAGATCTAGTGATAAAGTTAATAACTTTCTTGGTGTAGTTTCTGTTAATGCAAAGAAGGAGTGTGGGACTGAGGCAAGGACAGAGCAGGACTGTGGTGGCCAGCAGTCTGGATTGGTTCAAGTTGTGACAGTACAACCTGATGATGCTGTTCTATGACAGTTTCTGTGAAACTACAGCTTCAGTCATTCTCCAGCTCCTGACAAGAGGTGACAAAGAAGCTAAAGAGCTTTGCTAGGGTACAGAGATGCCTGATCCATAACCAGAACTGAGGCCCTGTTCCTAAGTCAGACTGTAATCACAGACATTACCAGGATATAAGCAGCTGTTTGCTGCTCTTTCGGTAACAGTCAGTCAGTCAAAGTGAATTTGTTTAAGCTGAGAAATACTAAGCATCAGTGCTCCAGGGAAAAGCTAAATAAATCTTGGAGGCCTTCTCTCTAGTGTGATTGATACCAGGGTGTCGTGTGAAATCAGCATTTTCTAGAGCTTGAGGCAGAGAGAAGAGCAAGTGGCAAGGGTACCAACCCTGTTTATATATCCCTTAAGTTCAAAGAAGCAGGTTTATTTACTGAGACTGGCTTTTACTGTAGGTTTCTTCCCTTGGCAAAATTCAGGAGCTTTGCTTTACCTCCTCCTGTGAAGCCTGTGGCAAAGAAATACGTAACACAAAATCATTGATGCTCCTTTGCATAAACTTCTTTGCATGGCTGAATACAAGGAAAAAGTAATCTCAATCCACAACTTGTAACACTGAGATCCCAGTGGAGAATAGTGGTGGAGAAAGATGGCTTTTAAAAGGGTAATTTGCACTTAAAAATAGCTAGCATGTGCCTTCTCAGAAGCATGCTGTGATGTGATGCAGTGCAAATTAAGTTAACATTAGTGGTCACAAACTATTCATAATGGATAGGAGATATCCTTTGGAAGGTGTCGGTTCACATTTTTTTCAATACCTTTTACTGGGGATTCCAAAAGCACTGACTGGGACTTGTCATAATCTTGGTAGACTATTATCCTCATTACTCTAATGAGGTCTTACAAGCATGGTGACAGCAGGCAAAGGTCTTGGGAAGTTAGGATGCAGGGGAAGCCATTGAAAATCTCAACGTTGCTGAGAGCATCTGATTCTCTCCAGAAGTCTGGCCTTGTACTAAATATGTGCTAGCACTGTTTCCAGGAATGCATCATGGGAAAGACCACTGCCACAAAAATCTCTTTCCCAGTTTGGCCACATCTTGAACAAGATCACTGCCAACTACTTGGTTTATACGGCTTGGCTAGAGCTGCTTTTGGGAGACATTTGAGCTTTGATTTGCTCACTGCTCCAGACCTTGTGAGGTCTGGTAGAAGAGAAGGTTTTCTTCATCCCATATTTAGAGAAGCCTCCGTGGGTTGCTCTAAAGAACTGGTGTATTGGCTTCAGCTTCAAGTTAATGAAACCATAGCAACATGATGTGGGTGCAGTAGTTGGCAGGCTATATACCAAGAGTTGTTCAGTCTCTGTGAAAGTGAGAATAAAGCTCCAATACCTAATTTAAAAGAACTCCCACGCATTTGGATAAGACTGCATTTAACAGTGAGGAGTCTAGAACACAAATAAGCTATTCAGGTTCCACCTAGCAGAAGATAGATGTGCCTGCTTTAATGTAACTGTAAGGAATTGTGTATCCACAGGGGGACTAAGCCTAACCTGAAACCAGTTGTCTCTCTCTAAGCATGGACAAAAATCACAAGCAAGACATGCTGATTATTGGCTAGAAAATGCCATGAAAAAGTTAGGTGGCTCAAGGAGCAGGCAATGAGGGAAATTTTTTTTTCCGGTCTGGTTTGGCCTTAGATTATATTGTTAATTCTGTTATTTGCTGATCTGTAAGCCCAGGACACCATCTTTAAATAATGCCTGCATCATTTATCACAGTTTTTCTTTCCAGTTCATCTCTGGCATAATGAAACCCTTAAGCTGAGCAAAATCTAAATTGCTGAGGTTAACTCCTTTGGTGTGCTTGCAGGGTTTTCAAGTGTTACCCTTAAGAAGTCATTTGGAATGCCCCAAGCACAAAAACCAAAATCACAAGCAATGTTTATTCTTAAGCATTACTAACTTGAAGTATTTCTGGCTCTTAGGAAATCTTAGCTCAATCTTTATGCCAATTCAGTATAAAACCAGTGTTTACAGTAATCTGCAAGTCAGGAATTCTTACACACCCCCTTGGAAATGGCAATTGGTAAATGAAATGATGTGTTGTTTTATTACACAATGAAGTGTTGAGCAAGGCAGAACAACTGATTCGATTTCGGAAAATGTGAAGTTTCCAGTCCAGAGCTTCTGCTTTGTGAGCAGGAGTATTGGAAGCCCAGAAAGTGTGCTCTGCCTCAAGTTCCCTATGTTCTAGGTTCCCTTGGAAAAGAAACCTAAGGGCCCTTACTGCCTGCAGTCCAGGTTAGTGCCCTAGATTACTGGACTTGTCAGCCTAGGCTAGAAATCAGAGTAGATAGGACTTCAACAAATTTGATTTCTTCTTAATTTTTGACCAGATCTGCCAGTGAGGTCTTACCTGTTGTGTAGTCCTCTAGCAACTGGCACAACAGAAATATTGTGTGTACATAGAACTGTATCAGGATGTGTTTTTACCTGAAGAGATTCTTGGGTTTTTCAGTCCTGAGACTGGGTTGTAGTGTAGCACAGAGAGGAGTTAAATATGGCAGTGCCCCTGACTTGGGATGCATAGTTGTGTCAGGGATCTGTGATCCTGTTCTACTCTCTATGGTTTTGTGTGGGTTGGGAGTGAGGAGGGTGAGAACACTGATGCATAAACAAATACAAGGGTTGCTTTGCTATTGCAGCTTCTAGCAAGGCAGGGTGTGCTTACAATGTCTGACACATTAAACCAGTTTGTTTCTCAGTTAAAGAGAAGCTAATAATGAATGTGCCTATAAGCATTTTTTTCTTATTATCTTCATGCAGTTTATGTCTGTAAGTGAGAGACGTTCGCTATTGTGTTGTGAATAGGACAATATGTTTTAGGGTAGTGAAATCCTTAATGCTCTACCAGGTGTTCTTGGTCCAACCAAGTTGCAACTGCTTTTGGTTGATCTAAGACTGAAGTATCCTATTCCAATATGAATATGGATTTTTGAAGGTCTGGGTTTGCTCACCTGAATCTTCTAAGGGATTGGTGTTAGAGTCTTCCATGTGTCCCTGGAGCACTAGCTTAGTCAGAAGTGTACAAGTGTCCCCTATGTAAAATTGCACGGGTGTTTTCATGAAAAACTGGCTATGTGAATATGACATCAAGATGAGTCAGCTGGTGGTATTACATGGAATAAAAAAGCTGTTTCTTACTTAAGAGGAACTTGTCTTGCAGGTTTTGGTGCTTTCTTTTATAATAGCACTGTTTGTGTTCCATCCTGTGTTTTATTGACATTTCCTGTTTTCTGTTTTGCTGATGGACTACAGTGGCATTTTGATCCTATAAAGAGAACAGAAAGGAGTTCACCTTCCTTTATGTTGTAGGTAAATGGTCTCATGTAGCGTGACTTTAAGTCTCTATTATTTGTAGGAGGAACATAATGAGAGTTACATATATATCAGATGTCTGTCCATGATTGAATGAGGTGAAAGTTGATGACTTTGTATCATAGTCACTTTGAGAACTTGGGCAAGGGACCTTTTTTCCTGGTTCCTCACATCTGACAACTGTATGCAGAGCAAGCAAGTGTGAACTGCCATGTTTGGTTGGCTTTGGTTTACAGGTCAGGACTCTTGTTTCCAGTATTACTTATTTGCAATTCCTTTCTGACTTTTGCAAGGGTTGGGAAGATAACTCTGCACCATGAAGGCATCTTCCCAAAGAAATGAAAAAAAAAGTTATCGAAAGTACCAAACTAATGGGACACAACATATTCCCCTGTATGTCATCTGCAGATTTTTCAAACTGAGGGATGCAGCTTGAGCACTGGCTCCACGAACATCTGAAGAACTGATAGATCCACTCTCAATCCAAACATCCACTTTAGTACAGTGGTGAGTGTCCCCACCTCTCATGTGGGAGACAGAGGGTTCAATTCCTGCCAGGGAGGCAGTAGTGCTGTTTAAGAGTTGTACTTGGTGATCCTTGTGGGTCCCTTCCAACTCAGAGTATTCTGTGAATCTGTGATCTCTGAGTGGTTCTGCTATGATTAGAGGAAGTGAACCAATTCCAGGAGCACATTCCCCAGTCTGATATGCAATGCAAGTGTGAAGGCATTCAAAACATTTCCCATGGGTGATCTTAGTGTTTTCAACTACCTAAAGAGACCAAACCTTTTGCCTCCACTTCAATGAACTCCAGCTACCTTCTCTATATGTCAGGAAGGGCAATGGGAATGGCTTCTAATCTCCTCCACGGAGCCCTGTGCTACACCATAGTGTGTGGCACTGTTGGGGTCCCACAAGTCGGGACACTTGCAGCAAACAGTGGCAGGACAGAGCTGGCAGGTGAAATGATGAGCCAGAGGCACTGAGAAGTTCGATGTGCAATTTATGAAGAACCTTATAAGTTGTGTTTTATGTGTGTGAGGTTATGCTGCTTATCCACATTTTGTGGGGCTTGTTTTTACCTGTAGCAGGCACTGTTGGAAATAGAGACATCTTCAAGACATCACCAGATATTTGAGACCAACAGGCGACCTCGTTTTTGTTGAGATGGTCCTTGGCACTAAGAAAAATTAATACATGAGGGCTTTTACAGCAGAGGACACAGCTTTGAGAGTAGAAAGGTAGGATGTTGGAGTCTGTCAACTTAGTATATACAATGCCATTGATTTGAGGAGTTATATTGTAATTTTGATTCCTAGAAGGACATTTCTCTTAGTATGGAGGAGGGACAAAATGGTTTCCTGGAGAGCTGGGGGCTAGGAGCATGCTGGGAATTGGAGTGTGTCCAGTTCTTGGTTTCAGTGGAGACCCAGGTACTGAGGAAAGAGTAAGAGAGTAAGAAAAGAGATAAAAGAACTTGTAAGCAAGATGTCTTATGCTGGAGTCTGGATGAACAGCAAGATCCAGTTTCCATTGATCTGGGGAATTTTTGAACAGCAAGAAGATGAATCTGTGAGGAAGGAAACATACAAAGCTACAAGATGGAGGTATGTGAGAATCCTTGACATAGCTTAGAGACACAAAGTTGGTCTTAGTGTATCTATATACTTGCTAAGTCTTCTATCAGAATTCTGGCGGCTCGTCGGAAAATTCTGCAGATTTGTAAAGCAGCTGTTTATTTCCTTCAGTCTGAATATTATGTTTGCAAGAAAAGTACTTGGAAGCCTGAACTTGGGGTGAATCCTCTTTCCATTCCTTCAAATGGTTTATTATCTTTATAGAAAGGTTGTTCTGTTACCAGGTACTTCTAGACTGGAGAAAGGAAGAGTCTAACAAAATAATATGAACAATTATGTTGGTTTAAATATTTAGAACCAATCATCAACCTCTTGTGATTGTATTGTAACTGTGTTTTTATTCCCAGCCTATAAAATGTGACAAGTGCTTTCTTCTTTTGATCATATATAAAATTGTATGCTCTTAATGATAGTGACTTTTTCATTCATCAGGCTCAGAGGACCCTTTGTGACCCTTAACCACACCAGTGCTGTCTCCAATAAAAAGATCTTACATCTTTGGCCACCAGTTCATTATCCAAGCAAAGCAGCATGGTCAGAGACACTCATAGAAACCATATCGTAAATGAAGTGCTATTTTTGACATCAGCTAAATACTATTATGGTGTTCCATCTGGATGGGTTTTGTTTGGGTTTTTTGCAGCCAATCTTATTTTGTAGGGTGAGAAGAAGGATGTTTTCTCTGTCGTGTGCTTCTTCTTTGAGTACTCCATTGGATTAACATGTTGGGAAAAATTTTTAAAAAAGCCTCTCTGGTCTAGCTCAAATGCAATATGTATTCTGGAAATGCAATTTTTACTGGCGTGATTTAACAGGCTTCCAGAAAATAACTATTACATGGAATATACTGTTCTGCTTTGACCTTGTATATACCCAGCATTATATATTTATCTAAAAGATAACTGATGAAATTAAAGTAGCTCAATACCATCTCCAGCTGAAAAAACACAACATTTCTACAGCATAGCCCTTGGGAGGCTTGGATTTGTGTATTTTGGATCAAGTTGCTTTTCAAAGTTGGAAATCACTTTGGAATTTTAGAACCTCTTTTTTGAGTTTAACATATGATCAAAAGGGCACATTTGGCATGTAGGTTCCCTGGGTCTGCTGGTTCAGAATATACTGGTAGGAGTTATTCCAAGAATCAGTTCAGTATAACTTGGAAAATAATATGTATATATGTCAATAAAATAGAATATTTTATAATGAGTATATACATGAATGATTCTGTACTAGACCCCTGTGTGTCCTCAGAGATGAGTTTCTAGGCAATTGTCTGTGTGGTAAAGCAACTGCCTGGAGAGGGAATTGGGTAAGTGTTCTCTGTCAGAACCTGTTAGAAGGAGGTCACAGTTCTAGTGAGATCTGGAGTATCTTCAGTAGGCACTGCAAAGCTGATGGGGCATGCTGACAGGAGCTGCACAGTTAGGTATGTACTGCTGAGCACAAAATTATTCAGAAAAAACAAAGCAACAGCCATAGAATGAAAAGCTACTAAATAAGTGCACTGTAGAACACACAAGGATGCAAACTTGGAATCTAGTCCTGGTGTAATCTTCCCTTAGGGTGAGTAGCAATGAAGTTCAGTTTAAGTCATGAATCCTAAATTTGTCAAAACTACTTGAATATTAGATGAGTAAATACAGGTCACCTGGAAGATAGAGAAAATATTTTGTGGTGAGCAAGTGAGAGGTCATATTGTATAATACTGTCATGCAGTTCATGATATTTGAGGTTGACCTTTCTCTTTTGGCAGTGCAGAAATAAGTTCCAACTCATGAGCTCTCTGAGCTGTGAATCCATTCCTAGCAGGGGTTCAGATTTAAAGCATCCAGCTTTATGTTGTCTTGAGATGCAACTCATTATTCTTTCCACATGGAGTGGTGGTATTCTCTTGAAGTGAAGTAAAATTATTTAGAAAGAATGCTTTCTTGTATATTTTTATTTTATTTCAGTTCTGAACTTTATTCCTAATTTAATAGATTGGTTTTCTTTCCCAATTAACATCTCATTTTTTTCACCTAGAGACTTTCATGTTTTATTTTCATCATTATTTGTCTAAAACCTCATTAGCTCTGACTCTGCAAACACCAAATATAACTGATTACACTGCTAAATTCTATAATAAATCTTTCTCCTATCCCAACTAAGATTAAAACTTGCAATGCAATGGGCATGGCAAACATCTTGCATGTCTGAGAATTACAGAATGGCATTTTGGTACCCTGATTTTCAGTGGGACCAGGAGTTAACTTTGGAATAACTGGCAACCAGTGGGGCCAGAGATCCATATGGTAGTGATCTCTCTGTTTCTGATGAAAGTTATGCAGAGCTCCCCAGAGAAGGAGTGGAATCACTGTTCCTGGTAATTGGCACTTGGGGATATTGTTCAGTGTAGAACATGGTGGTGCTGGGTTAACAGTTGGACTAGATGAACTTAGAGGTGTTTTCCAACCTTTTTGATTCTATGTTTCCTTAAGTTTTTGCATGGTGCATTTGCAGAGAAGGTAACAGCATGCCCACACAGGCAGTAGGTTGATGCTTCCTCTGACATGGAAGACGTGTGCACAGACTACTTCCATGAGATAACATACAGGTAGAAAGAAGAACGTTTTCAGTGTTTATTAACCTTTCAAAAGCATGCACTACCTTTTAGCTCCATGGGGTTGTATGTGGTATCTTTCAGAAAACAAAGAAAGCTTTCTTTCCACTTGAAGAAACCAGAGCACAACAGATAGGAGAACCCTGTTAGCCAAGTTCAGTCTTTTTCTGATTATTCTCTGCATGTGTTTAGTCCTTATCCCTGTCTTTTTTGCCCCACAGTTGTGGGAGACAGCATGACATAAATGCCAGTCTAAATACACAGTTCACAGCCTGATGTTCTGGTAGATCTGGTGTCCATTAACCACTGCATAATGGGCATTCTGATTCAGGACTGGAGACAATGGCTGATGAAAAACCCAATCTGTCCTCTTGGTGGCTGATAGTCAGTGTTAAGTAACAGCAAGGATACTCACCTGCTGGTTAAAAATATTAATCCATGTTGTGAACTCCTACCAAATATAAATGGAAAATGTCTAGCTGGGCTCATATGATCCATGTTTGCTGTATAAACTCTGAAGACTGTTTATTGTTAGAGAAGTGGTGGGTGTGGCAATTACCCTCAAACAGACTGTATTAATTAGACAACTGAATTTTGTCCTGAAAAGGCACTTAATGAGCAAATACAGATGATCAAGTTTGAAGTTACAGGACCCTTGTACCGTTTACAGCAGTATTTTTGTTGTAGTAGAAAGAAAAGGTTGTAGAGTGTTCCTGAATTTTTTGCCCGTGTCATGAATATGTCACCATGCCATGTGAGTAAACTGGCCATTAGAAGCAAATCCTCAGCAGGTAACATGCTCTGTGAGTTTGTGTCTGCGTCAGTATCACTCTGACATTCACCATTTGCAATGGCCAGAGTGAAAAACTGCCTCGGGTCAGCAGAACCCAAAGACTTGGGTTCCTTATGTGGTCCCATGTCTGCTATTTATTTCTTTATGTCACTAACTGGTTTGTTCTGGTAGCACAGTGTGTTACAGGGTACAAAACAATAATGTTCTCTTCTGCGTCCTGGAAACCTGATAGCCTATATTGCTAACTGTCTAGTGTTTGATTCCTTCTTTTCTTCACGGAGTTTTCTAAACCGTTAATCCATTTGCATTCTGCCAGAACAAGATATGTTCCTCCAGGCAGTTGAGAGAATAATCTGTAAGTATTGTGGTTTTGGACAGTATACCAGGAATGCTGGCTCAGGCCTGACTGCTTAGATGGGCATTCCTGGGACTGTAGTGCAGTCTGAAGTGTGTATTAAGAGCAGTTGCTACAGCTAAAGTCAAAGGGCAGTAGCTAGAAATACAGAAGTGCCTCCCCTCCACACATTTTTAGGGTAATATCAATGCAGAGAATGAGAGACCCCAGTTACTTGTGAGCAGATCTTTTTTTGGAGGAAGTAGTGCATGTGCTGTTGAAGGGAGCTGCCTTTATGGAAACAGAGAAAGGCTTTTAGAGAAGACTTCAGGAAGTATGTCAGTAAGCCCAGGGAGTGCATTCAGTAAGTAATCACCAGATTTTTCCAAGGTCTTCCCAGAAGACTGTTTCAGTGACCTGGACGTACTGCCCAAAAAGGAGCTGGAATGCAGTCTGGCAGCAGTACATGTCTGCACTGCCCTTCTGCAGGCCCAGTGTGAAAGAGACGGTTTTCCGGGGTAATTGATAGTGGCATGATCTTGAAGAAGAAAGATCTTGAGTTGCCCAAATTCACAATGTGAATGAAAGATATACTACTGAAGTAGCTTATGTGTTATTTTGTTCTTGCTTTTTCTTTTTATTTCTTTTTATTTCTTTTACCTTTGAACTTTCCCTCATTGACCTTATCCCAAGAGGGCAGCAGGAAAGGAATGAGAAAGAAATGTAAAAATAAAGGCTAAGAATTGAATGACATTGCCTTAGAGATATCTATGCTTCCTTAGCATAGTCTGAAATTTAGAAGGGTGCTGTGCTCTGTGTAGTTTGGGGTTTTTTTATGTCACACTTTGCATAATATTGATTGTACGTGTACATTATAGTAATATGACATTCAGGTACTATGATTTAAGGAAAATCTGGTATAGTGATGATTCTACGTACGAGGTGCCAGGGTCCTACAAGTTTGGGGGTTTTCCCATTTAATGCTTTCCAGAAGTCTTTTGGATTCTTTTAGAAATCAAATCTTTCTAGAAAAAGTCACATTACTTGTGATTTTTTTTAATTCTCCATTTTTCCCTTTTTAGAAGGAAAAAGTATCTGGGACTGCCAAGAACACTTACTGAAGCTAGTTACTGAGATTTAAAATTTCCTCCAATTCCCAGAAAGGATGCTTCCAAACTTGTCATGCACTGTATATTTCAACTACTGGTGAGCACAAAATTGCCCGGCTCCCCTATAATAGAGATTATTGGGATCTCTATTTTGTTTTGGGATTGCTACTATGATTAGGCTTTCAAGTATCTTTCACAGACTGAGGAGAGAGTCTACAGAGCCTAAACTGCCAGTTTTCTATTTCATTCAAGGGTCAAACACTTGTCCTCTCACTTGTCCTCAATGGGTAATAAGTGATGGAGAAGGAAACTGTGGAGGAGAGGGAATATCGACTGAAAGTATTTGCTGTGAAACATCCAAAATTATACCAAGGCTAAGTATTTTAAATTATAAATGCCATTATTTTTCTAATGCAGTTGATCAGATGGTGAAGCATTGTCTTGCTAAACCTGCTGGCAACTGTAGAAGGATGACACAATATAACAGCACAGATTAGTGGCTGGCACAATAAAATTGAATTGCAAATTCTATAGCTGTGTTGAAAAGCTATTTGTGGGATCTTTTTTCTTTTTTTTTTCTCCACTCCAGTTCAGCAGAACATTTTTTCCATTTCTGTAGTGTGACTCTCTTAGGTTTTGGTATGTAAAGGACTGATATTGCATGAAAAAAAATCTGAGCACAGAAGTATTGCTTTTGGAAGGATATTGTGGTTGATATTGGAGAGGCACTGAACTAAAAGAGCTGTAGCAGCCTAAGAAGGAACAGAAGTACTGAACCTTGGATTTGTTAATGTAATTTCCATTCCATGAAAATAGAACTGTCCCAGAAATGTAGCTACTGTTTTGAACAGATTCACAATGAATCCTTGTGTCTTTAAACTCACCTGCATGAAGAGCCCTGTATTTTAAGGGGTATTTCTTATTCACATGCTAAAGTAATCACTTAGCTGTTCAGTACCTTGAACACTGCAGAAAAACACTATGAAATAATTATTTCACACACTCTTCTTGATGTGGGTTTCCACCTGAGAAAGCTTATGTTTGATCTTGAAAGAACTATGTTAGGTTCAGATATTCCTCTGTGTTTTCTAAAGATTACACCTAGAATAGTAGACGTTGTGTGGCGGTAATAAATCATGGATATAATTGAGACTTTTCCATTGAAATTGTAGGTCAGGGCAATATCACGTTTTGTACTTGGGACCCAGAGAAAGAAATTACATACTGTGTACAAACTTCTGAAAAGGCTCTTTAATGGGCATGTAAACAGCAGGAAGACACAAATACATCTCAGGTCTTTCAGCTGATATTATGTCCAGGATAACAGGGCTTGTTGGAGGCATGGTTTTGCAATATAGTAATCCCTGGAATATTACGGGGGTTGGTTCCAGAAAGATGCCGCGATAAGTGAAATCTGGGAGGTAGCGGTAAATAGGGTAAATACAGGGGGGGAAAACCTGTGATGTATTGAAGCTGCAAATGGTGAACTGTGAAGTAACAAGGGTTTGCTGTAACTTGTATACTGAGCCAGAGTTTCTAAGTAGAAGTCTTGTGGAAACCCTTGGCTGGGTCCAGAGGCTGTCACGGAGGAAAACTTACCCTCCGGGGGCCTGTTGGTATGATGCTGATAATAAGTGGCCTGAGGAAGAGGTTCAAGATTAAGTGTCTGATGGGATTTTGAATATTTTCCACTGGCTGGAAAGATTCTTACACATTGGGTAAGGACTGTCTATTTGCAGCTAAGCTTTTTAAGGATTACTGAAATGATAGACAAACTGTAATTATGATACAAATACTAATTACTGGAAAAATGGAACAAGTTCTAATTTTAAGCCTGCTAAATATTGAAAACTGTTAAATATTGTTTTTTCCAAGTCTGAGCTTCAATTTCACTTCACTTTTAATTTAAGCAGTCTTAAGAAATTGATTATAGTATTTCTGAATGTTAAAATTGGTGAGTTTTAATAGCTCAAAGTAATTTATAATTGGAAGCAAACAAAGACATTTGAATGGGGAGAAATAACCATACTCCTTAAAGGAAGTACACTTGCTATAAAATATCCCTTAAGAGGGTCCCTTGCTGTTCTGCTCTCTGTCCCATGCTACTGTAACCCACACTTTTGCTGGCAGTGAGCTGGACCTTCAACAGGCTGTTGGGTAGTGCAGACAAGTCCTGCCCAATAATGTCTATGCAAGAAGTGTGTGGGGAAAGTGACAGAAGGGACACTCCAGGCACTCAGTGTTACAAATATTGAGCCTGTTTCCTTCTTTCAAATTGTACTTTAATGCATTACTAAAGTTCCATTTAAAATATTTGAGGTTTCATCTCTGTGATTAAAAAAAAGTAGTGTGTGAAAATACAAAAACAATGCAATTGCTGCAAAACAGGATCAAGTAGCCATAAACTGATAGCTTATGGCATTTGTCAAATGTGATCCGTAGCATGACTTGGAGTATAAATCATGTGGATTAACAATTCAGTTGCCATAGAAACTTCTGAAACAGGAACTGAAACTTGCTGAAGAACAGAGACCATGACATTTTGATGCATACCTCTAAGCCTTTATATGTAATATCAGCTGTAACGACGGTGGTGGGACATGGTTTCTTTTTTGTCCTCCTGGTTTCCCTTAACAGTGGAAACGGGTTCTTCATGGTTAACTCTGGTTGCTCTGACTGTTCTAGCTGCTAGGGATCACTCCATACAAGTGATCACTCCAACTCCTGATGTTGCAAGTGTATATTATGTAGAGAAAAATAGGCTGCAGTTTTGTATTTAGTATTGGCATCCAGATGACTTTGGTAGTCACAGGCCAGTTTCAAGAATGTGCATGTACCTAGCAGTTATAGTCCTGTATATAATGTTCTCTCTTTAAAAACTATATACAGCTGAACTCACCAGCTTCCACAACCCAACTCCTAAACTGGATCTAGAATGATCCTCAATGCAATAACAGCTGATTCAAACGACCTTCCATTTCTAGGACAGTATTTTAAATCTTGGTATCTTCTCATTGCTCTCACCTCTGGGTTTGTTCAGCTCAGTGCATCTGAGACTACCATTACAGTATACAGAGAGACATGTTGGTAAGGTTGAAATCTGCATTTATATCACATCCAGATTTATATCCACCAGTGGACCATAGTTAGGTGGATGAAAGGCTGCTCTTCTACTCCCCTCTGTTGTGTTCTCTCTGTTGCCTGATCTTTTGTCTTCAGAGCTGTTAGTCCAATATTTCTTGTGCTAAAATCTTGAAATGGAGGTTTTGTTGAGCTGCTAGGATGTAAAACTAAAATAACCTTGGAGAGACTTATTGTGAGAGAAATTGTCAAATCCTTGTTCAGCTGAAAGTGAAGGGATAAAAAACTAAGATTTTGATCCAGCCTTGAAGTGGGTTAAAAGTCAAGCAACAAACTTCCTTAACTATAACTTTGTTTAAAGTTATATCCAGCACTTTTGTCCTGGAGAAAACTGGAAGTTGTCATGACAAGAGACAGCAAAATCTTTAAATGTAGGCTACACAGCCAGGCCTGGTTACTCCAAGTAGCTTTTAAAGTCCCTCTTAGATTGATAGAGAAGCCTACATTGTTGACCTGTTGGTTTGCTTACACTTTAAGCCTTTGGATACCCAGACATATGGATGAGGCATCCATGGATTATTGAGGTCTCCTTGTGGTAATGCCTAAATGCATTCCTTTTTCATCTCTAGCCTCCTTTTTAACATGTTATTTACAAGTTCTCAGTGCTTTGTGCTTGAGCAAAATATGTACATGGCANCATACCTCTAAGCCTTTATGTGTAATATCCGCTGTAACGATGGTGGTGGGACATGGTTTCTTTTTTGTCCTCCTGGTTTCCCTTAACAGTGGAAACGGGTTCTTCATGGTTAACTCTGGTTGCTCTGACTGTTCTAGCTGCTAGGGATCACTCCATACAAGTGATCACTCCAACTCCTGATGTTGCAAGTGTATATTATGTAGAGAAAAATAGGCTGCAGTTTT
>WEKX01007696.1:65038-119994 GCA_013390025.1 Pitta sordida
CAGTTATAGTCCTGTATATAATGTTCTCTCTTTAAAAACTATATACAGCTGAACTCACCAGCTTCCACAACCCAACTCCTAAACTGGATCTAGAATGATCCTCAATGCAATAACAGCTGATTCAAACGACCTTCCATTTCTAGGACAGTATTTTAAATCTTGGTATCTTCTCATTGCTCTCACCTCTGGGTTTGTTCAGCTCAGTGCATCTGAGACTACCATTACAGTATACAGAGAGACATGTTGGTAAGGTTGAAATCTGCATTTATATCACATCCAGATTTATATCCACCAGTGGACCATAGTTAGGTGGATGAAAGGCTGCTCTTCTACTCCCCTCTGTTGTGTTCTCTCTGTTGCCTGATCTTTTGTCTTCAGAGCTGTTAGTCCAATATTTCTTGTGCTAAAATCTTGAAATGGAGATTTTGTTGAGCTGCTAGGATGTAAAACTAAAATAACCTTGGAGAGACTTATTGTGAGAGAAATTGTCAAATCCTTGTTCAGTTGAAAGTGAAGGGATAAAAACTAAGATTTTGATCCAGCCTTGAAGTGGGTTAAAAGTCAAGCAACAAACTTCCTTAACTATAACTTTGTTTAAAGTTATATCCAGCACTTTTGTCCTGGAGAAAACTGGAAGTTGTCATGACAAGAGACAGCAAAATCTTTAAATGTAGGCTACACAGCCAGGCCTGGTTACTCCAAGTAGCTTTTAAAGTCCCTCTTAGATTGATAGAGAAGCCTACATTGTTGACCTGTTGGTTTGCTTACACTTTAAGCCTTTGGATACCCAGACATATGGATGAGGCATCCATGGATTATTGAGGTCTCCTTGTGGTAATGCCTAAATGCATTCCTTTTTCATCTCTAGCCTCCTTTTTAACATGTTATTTACAAGTTCTCAGTGCTTTGTGCTTGAGCAAAATATGTACATGGCAAAATAGCTCATTGCTGTTAGTCAGTGCAATCAAAATGTTTGAAACAGTGAAACAATACTGTCTTGTGCACCTTGATTCCGCAACCAAACTGTGTTTGAGTTCTCCATTTTCAGCATTTTTACAACTTACAAGATCAAGCATCTTGCTGCCATTTTGAGTTTGTTCTTCTTTTAGGAGTGTTGTTTAGATTTTAACTAGTTATAAGGCCCCTGCAATGTGCATTTTGGCTGTTCTTACCTCTTAGTGGAGACTGAGACAGGAGTATTATAAAAACATAACTGGTGCATGCAGTCTTGGGCTGTGTGCCAAAGTAAAGAAGGTATTGGGGAAAAAACTGGAATGAAAAAGGTCATGTTCTCAGAAAACTGGCTACAACTTGGCATCAATTTGGAAATTGCATCTGTTTATACCAGTGACGAATTTGACATAAAGTAGTTGCCAGTTCTCTTCAAGCTATAATTTAGTTCTGCAGCCCTTGTGAATATCATGTCAAATTCTAATCTTGATCCAGTGTGTTTTGTTTCCTAGTTCCCTGAAATTCATGGATTAGTAGAAGAGTGCACTGAAAAATCTGTATAAAAACAACTTTGTAAATAGATTTTTATTCTATTGATGTTCCAAACACAGTTGACTTTCAAAAATGATACATTTGAATTCAGCAGAATCATGTATGGAATAATGAATATATGGTCTAATTCTGAGACTTCAGTATGAAAAATTGTTTCAAATGCTATAACTAAACACAGGTTTGCAGCATCAGGTGTTGCAGATATAAAGGTGTGTGGATCTGCTGTGATTGTCATTGCATCCTCTATATTTACTACTACAATTTATTATAAACTCTTTTGGTCCTGTCCATGCTTTTCATGTGAAGCACCTTGTAGCCGTAACATTACAGACTTGCTGCTGCTTTGTTGTGGTATGTTGCTTCTTAACTTTAAGAATTAACCTTACTTTAAAATAGAATTTTAAGGAGCACAGATGTCTGTCTTTACCAGGTCATAAAATAACTGTGCCCACGAGTGATGCAAAAATTCCAGGAAAAACCTTTCTTACCTGCGTCAGTGAGATTCTCTGAATGGCATTTTTTAGCACCTTCCTGCAGCCTAAAAAGAGAGTCATGTTGTACTGAACTGCAGAGGCAGAGATTATTTCACAAGAGACACTGTCAAAAATCAGTCTGTTTTGTACAAATAGGTGTAAGTTTAGCAGAAGAATTGATGTGGGAGACTAAAAAGCCCATAGTACAGTACTGCCTAGTGCACTCAAACTGCATTTGAGTAAAGCTTCAAAGTTGACCATGGTGATTTCTTTAATTTAAAGAAAAAGGCGAACTAACTGAAAGCCTCTTACTGGTCTGATGAAGACACAACTGATGATTCAAAAGCTTAAGTAGAAAGTTTGAAAGGGAATTGGTGACTAGACAAGGTCACTGTATTAAAAAAAATTTAAAAGCACAATTATAACACTACACTGTGCATGAGGATATGGAGTCAGTAATGTTTTCTAATCTAATGCTCTTATCAGGCACTGAATTTGTCCTCTTTGTAGCCATTCCATATCCTGCAGGGAGACTTATGAAGGAAGAGTCACTGAAATAAGCCAGAACTTGGTTTCTATCTTGCTCATGCAGCTGAATTTATTGAAGATAGCAAAACCCCCACAGTTGCTTTTCAGCTATCTGTTGGTCTTCCGAGTAGTTGCTATTAAAACATAATGAACTGAGAACGGCTTTCTCAGTAAGGCTCTGAAGTTTTCTGTATTAGGGATAATTCTGATGTTACTCGAATAATGAAATGTGCTTGGGGTTCATGGTTTTAGCTGAAGTTATCATAGTGTAGTATCTCACAAAGGACAAGCAGTCTAGGTAGATCAGACTAAAGCATAGAGAAGTAGTGGTAAATGGAAGTCAGCAAATTTAAGCTAGAAATGATAGGCGAACTGTTCATGCTGTGGATAAATGAACAATTGAAATAGAATGCAATGGACTGAATGTAATTTGACATATTTAGATCAAGATCAGCTTTCACTCTAAAGTTTTCCAATGTATTGCCTTCCTCCTTCTTGCAAGAAGTGCATGGTGTTCTTGGGTTGCAGTCATGGAGCACTGAGCCCCTTGAAAACAGTGGTGCTATCAGCATTAAACGAGTGGGGGAAAGTGAACCCTAGGAATATTAAATATTGGGTTGTGATATACCAAAGCAGTGTTGTGACTTGGCTCTGGTGATTTTTGCTTGCCCAAGTTGATGTTAGCCAGGAGAAACTGTGCTTTAGTCTTCCCATTCAGCGGTGTTGTTTGTCCCTTGCTACCTGGCCTGTGACCTCCTGCAGGTATAGACGTTCTGCAGTTTGAGATACAGAAAATTAGCACACCTATTGGAGACTGGCTTATGTTTTTGTGTGGCTTGCATGTACATTGGGAGGCTTGGTTGCCAGCTGTCAATAGTGGTTTGTAACTAAAACACAGATCAGAGGGATCTGAGTCTTAAAATGAAGAATGTTGTGGCCTGACGTGAGCCCCTGCATGGGTTAGGGGACGCTGTCTAGGCAAGGCAAACTGAGGACCAAGCTCAGGCTGCACTGTAGTTACATTATGCATTATGGAGAGGATGCAATATGTTCTAGTGATAGGTTTCCTTTTTCTGGCTCTAGTGGGAGCAGGCTGAACCCTCCGATAAGGATGTTGGGCTGACTTCTAGCCTTCTCAAGGAATGGATTCTGACTCTCACCCTCACTTGGGCCTTCTTGGCAAGTTCAGCCAGTGAAAACAGGAGATGACATTTAAGCTACTGGAAGTAAGGGCTTTGCCTGCTGTCATTACGCTTTGACCTGCACAGAGCACAAATCCATTTTTGTCCTGTCTTCTCTGAAACAAGATTAGCTTTGTTTTATCCTGGAGTGAAGAATCTGGTTCTTTTAAATACCTGATGGTAACATGGGCTATTTCCCTTACCCTTACTTTCAATATCTGTAGCACTGTGTGGTGTGCTATTCTCCATGTGCTGTGCACATGGATTTATTAATGTACCAAAGATGATAAATTTACTTGGGAAACTATTCACAGCCCAGATTACAGTGCTGCTTTTATTTGCTGCTGGGCCTCTGTATTTCTTTGCCAACATCCCTGTAAATTTCTGGTTCTTATTTATTTATTTTCTAATGCTAGTTTCCTCTCATTAATCACTCTAAACCTACACAAAAGTGATTTTCCCATATTACAAGAAATCTCTTACAGGGCATGGACCTTATGTTACTTCCTGAGTGTTATAATATCTTAATTAGGCTATGTATTAAGTAGCAAAATACTTGATTAGGTCACTTACTATTTCTGTCTATTGCAAACTAGTATCTGCAAGCTTAACCCTAGAGGCTGATTCTGGCTAATCATATAGAGCATAAATCATGAGTGACTTCGATGTAGCAGCTTTGTAATATGTACCTCAGTCCCTCAGCCCTCATAGGACTCTTCACCAAGGGACAATTTGACAGCTAGTTACGATCATAAAAAGACAGAAATATGAAAGGTAGATATATGTATTTGTCTCCCTCTTACCAAGAATTAAATGAGCTGGTTAACTCTGATTTTTTGGAGCCTGGTCTGGGACTAAAATAAGATTGGACTTTTTTAGCATTCAGTGACTGCAATACATAAAGCAACCCTTGCAGCAGAAATACGTGTCAGTTATAATTAAGCGTCATCTATATGTGTGTGGGGGAAGAGGACTGAAATGGGTAATTTAAAAGCAGATTCCTCCTACACTGCATCTCCTAATGAGAACAGGAGTGAGCCTTGTTGCACTGCAGTACGTTTTTACATCTCTTCTGTTTCAGAGGACCCAAAAAGTGGTCAGAAAATAAGTGAATGCCTAAAAGAAGGGGGCTTATAGGGAAAGAATCTAAAGAATACTTATCATGCTCAGTATATCTGTGTTAGTCTGTAAGGTTTGGGACAACTGTGTGCTGGGAGGATGGTCACTGGAATTTCAGGAACCAGCCCTTGCTGAAGAGGAAAGTGATTTTTTATGCCAAATTGCATTTTCTGGTAATTACTTATTCAACCCTGCTTGAGGTTCATGCAAGTTTGGGAGGAAAACTACATCACTTCTAAAATGCATCTTCTTATAATGGAAGAGAATGTGTTTTTTGAAGGCTGAGAGAGGAATATTGAGGGAGGAATCAATCTACTTCCCTGCACAAAGCCTTCAGCACTGCTTTGGGTTGTACCTGCTGAGCTCTGTGCACAGCTATTGAGTATGCTCGGTACCGCTTTCAGAAGCAGAGAATAAACACTTCCAGCAAATTTTCTCGGGAGGAGCCTGTCTGCCAAGTGGAGCCACCTCCCTCCTTGGTTGTGTTTATAAAAACATTGTTTAAATGGGGAAAACAAGAGAAGAGCAAACAGATTCCTTGACCCACCCAGCACTTCTCTCTGCAGCACAGCCACTCCTGCTGTGTGGCATCCATCACATGACAGGGAGATGCTTCTGGGAGCTGTTATTTTAAAATATTGGCAGGACATCGTTGGGTGGGACTGCTCTATCGCGGATCTTCTTACATTCTCCTACCAGCTACTTCTCCTGTTTTACGTGTCTTGCTCAGGCTGTATCAGCTATAACAACAGAATTCTTGTTTGTCCTCTGTATGACTTTTTCATATGCTTCCAGTGAGGGTTGTTCTGTGACATGTTGTTGATGACATGCCAAAGACCAGTCACCAAATCTGACACTTGTGTGTCTTTGGAATCCCACTGAGGAAACAGTAATCTCCAAATGGCACAAATGGTTTTTGACAGTGTATTAATGCACCTGCATGGGCCAGGGTCTGTCTGTGCTCAGATGCATGAAGAAGCAGCACTATTCCAAATTCAGATTATCTGTGCAAGGCATGATAAATGTTACCTTGCTCCCTGGTACAGTAGTGTAGCCAGAACTTCAGTCTGACTGCAGGTTCTTGCTGTGCTTTTTACAGCAGTTTGCACTTAACTCAGCCTGACTTCAGGGGGTCCTGCCTTACAATGTCCTGATCTATTCACTAGACAGCAACCTCCTGCCCTTTTATTGTTTGGGACAGTGGTTGTGCGTGGGGAGAGGGAATGGCAAACAAGTGATAAAGCACATGTAAGCCCTCGCATTGTGTTTTCTCGCTGTCTTGCTGTTTTGGATAGTAGCTAATGATATTTGCAAAGCTTCTTGCTGTAACACAGGTTTGTTCCATCCCAGTGAGGGAGACCCTTTGCTTCTTGCTGGGTGTTCAGAAACAATGGACCAGTCACAAAAGGATTTTGCTTTAGCAGTTGTTTCTGTTGGCTGGGCTACTCCTGATAACATCTCCTCCCGCTGTGTACAAAGAGTGCTTGAGCTAAGGGCTTTAATGTCTTGTATGGTCAAGGTTTGTTTTAAAGGGTGTAGTAGTTTATTTTTGGAAGGAACTGAGGAGCGGCCACATAGCATTGAACTCTCCTATCCTGTTTATCATCTCCAAGTCCAGCCCTCTCCCAAAATGGGTTTTCAAGATGCAGCACTATGCTGAACTACAAGATAAGATTTGGCAGTCCGTTTTCTGCTTCTGGCAAAGAATTAGTAGGCACAGGATTTAGAAAATGGAAATTGTTTGGGGATAAACTACTTAGGCTAATTCACACCTAGAATAATCCATCTCACACACTAGAGGAGTTGCCTTACAAGTGACTTTGTTCTCTTTTCCCCATGTTGTCTTAAATCTACCAGAGGGTGACTGCCATAGCCACCAAGGAAAGACTGATTAGGTCAAAGAATACCTAATACAAACCTTAGCTGAAAACACTTTTTAAGAAGTCAAATTAATTAATTTTCTTTTCTTATATATCTTGTCCTGTCTAATGTTTTGCTTGCTCTTGAAAGAATCCTGCACAAGGCCTTTTCTGCATTGCAGGCAATCTAAGAGAACAAAGTAGAGGGAAAATTGCTGCTTAAGAGACCTGGCTATAGGTGGATGGAAACCAGCAATCTTAATATGCAGAGTCTTGGAGTTCCAAGTAATCTAATTTAGCTGTTTGAGGAGGATGATTTTGCTAGACTTCCAGTTGTGTGCTCCAGGAGCATGACTAGAATACTCAGGAGGAACTCAGGTGTGCCTAAATGCATCACCGGTATGGTTGCTTGAATGAATGCTGATAAGCAAAGCTGCAACAGCCCATGTGCTTAGATCTGTTGACTTTAGTGAGACTGGAGACCCTTCTCAAGTGCCCTTCTTGAATTGTTGTCTTACTACTCCAGTACTTTCAAGGCAGTTGTATCCAGGTCAAGAGAACTAAGAAAACTCAAACTAAGCAAAGCCCCACAACCTGCCCTAGAGCAGGTGTTGAATGTTCAAATTGTAATGATTTACATAAGACAAGGAGTAGACAAGACTGTAGTGTTTTTCCTAGTGCTGTAAATGCATTTTGAAAAACAAAACTAAAATCCCCAGCCTATCACCTTGACTAATTAATAGTAATAGCACAAGCCATTTTGTTTACACTGTTAGCCAGCCGAAAGTAACAGGGCTCTTCTTTGTACAGGTGTATCTACAGATGCTTATCTACAGGGTTTGAAATGGATCTTCCAATTTTAGAAAAAAAAATCATGAATTTAAATCATGTTCTGCTTCCCTTCTGCAGAAACCTTGGCATATGCATCTGAATTGGTAGTTGAGCATAGAGCTATAAGAATGAGCAGATTAGCAAGGTTCTGATATAATTGGAAGCACCAGCTCCCTGAAAGACTCGCATCCCACAGACTTGCTTTTTCAAATGTGATTGAGAAAGTCCTTAATGCAGATGGAAATAGAGTTGGAGATAAGGTTAAGGGTGCAGAGAACACACTAATTTCCCAGTTTTTGTGGCAAACTGCTAAACCTGTCCAAGCAAAAGCTGTCATCTTATACCTTGGTCTGTAAGTTATATGAATGGTTGCTGAACTGTTATTCCAGAAGCTGGGAACAGAGGAATTGTTGCTGTTCAGGCCTTGCTAATTTTCTCAGCTGCGTTTCCTATAGCTGGAGCTGAGGAAGGAACAGCTGCAGTTGGATTCCTCTCGCAGGAGAAGTCCCTGATGAGTGGATTCACTAGGTTTTAGGCCTGCTTGGTGCAGAGTGCCACACATAATGCAGCTGTAACAGCTATAGAATTCATGCTTTCAAAGAAAGGAGTAGATATAGAACAGATGATTTCTGAGAGGTGGTGTTAGGACACCTTTTCTGATGTTCCCTTCTCATAAATTTCAGTACATATTCTTTTGTGTCCTGTTAAGCACTGTGTATACGATTTGCAGTGCTCTCCAGTTAATCCATAACTGAGGTTTCTGGACCTTGTAAGTAGTACCATCTGTGACAGTAATGCCTTCCTGTCTCCCAGTAAGGATTTATCCTCCTGAATACTGTGTGAAACTGTAACCTCTTCCTGAAGCTCTTCATCTAAGTGTAAACAATCTCTTTCAATAACTTAATGTATTGCCTTTGCCTTCTCTAGATCCTGTGCAACTGTCTTACTCCTCATGCTGATGCAAGTAGCGGTCCACATGCGCTACTTAGGTGTTTCACCTTATTCACTCATTCCATCAATCTCGGTGATCTCTTCTTTATTATAATATTGATATATAACAAATAATATTGACTGGGTCTGTTTCACAAGAATCAGAGAGAATAGTAGGAGAAACTAAATGCAGAAGCAATTGCTGTTCCTTCAAGAGGTCAATTCGACTTGTAAGAAGTGAGAACCCTCTAGCAGTACCCTTACATTCTTGTTTTTCGGGTGCACATCTTTGGGCTTACGTATGTTTAGCAATGGCTTGATACTAGGTTAGTAACAACTGTAATAAATATAGGCTATGTATGGGTTTGGAAAACAAGTCTACACATTATAGAAGACTGGTTGAAGCAACTGAAATGTGTTGTGCTAAGTACTGTGATTTTCGGGTATGTTTTGAGCAATGAACATTTTAATGAGTGTGAGAATACACACTGCAGATATAGAAATTATCTGTGAATTTCCATTCCTTTTAATCAAATATGTAGTGTGGTACCTATCCCAGCCAGTACTTCAGTAGTTCCTTTTCCTGATGGAGAATCTCTTGTCCCTTGAACAGCATTTACTTAAGCACAGAAAACTCATGTTTCCTCATAGTTTGCTTGGAAAGCCGTAGTAAAACCTCAATGCAAGCCACATAATTACTGTGGTAGTAAGCTGCAATATGATTCTGGAATTTAATTCCTGTAAGCATTTGTTATGAAACACTTTGTAATGCAGATCAATCCATGATAGATCAGGGGTTTCCAAACAGACTTTTGGTGTGACAGCACATGTGGCAACAGAAAGTGCACAGTGGTTAGTGTCTTGCTGACAACAGTAGCAGTTACTTGAAATTGTGTGGGTCTTGCACAATGTTTCTGGTGCCTTCATTTGAGAGATGCTGTGCCAGGCCAGGTCCAACTGGAAGGCCTTTAAGACAGTATGTAATTTTCTTCTCATCTTTTTTACTGTGAACTATGGAGGAGAAATGAGCACAGGGCAGAGACTTGCCTAAAACTAGAATGGAAGTCAGTGACAACAGGGAAATACAATACATGGTGGTGGGAGGACTGCAGTGAATCACTGCTCCTGCCAGCTTATCCTCAAGATCCTTCGTGACTGGAAGGAGACCGATGGGATTGCTACAAAGACACTACCCCATTACCCAGGCCAGACAGCTGAAGCAGAGCAAGGCAATGTTTGACCAACATAGCTGCAGAAGCACACACAAACAGTACAGGCAAGCTCCCAGCACATTCGTTTGAAAGGCAGGCAGGTATTGTTTCTGCAGCCTTTATTTTGAGCTGTATCTGTGCTAGCAAAAGAGAAAGCCATGTTTCTCTTCTGAAATAGCCCAGCTAGGGCTCCAGGAATTGTTATCACCAGGGTATCTAACATTTTCACATCAGTGTTGCTAAAGGTAACAAAGGACAGATTGCCTGTGGTTTCAACTCTTATCATTGTTAAGCAGACCCAGGGTCATCTTTGCTGGGGAAAGCCATTCTCTGAAGCCTCCTGGGACACACTACAATTGGAAGAGATTTGGTCTCTGGAAGTGAAATAAAAGAGCTTTGGCTGACGCCTCTTCATCAAGGCTAGCAGTCTCATGCTGCACTGAAACCCTCAGATGATTTTTAAGCTGAGACTGGATATGTTCGCTGACAAAATTATAAACTGCTGTGAAAAAGTTCATGCCATCTGTGCTATGACTTTATTACTCCTGAAGTTGCTTAAGTGTGGTTAGATTCCTAGAGGATTTCTAAATAGCTCAGCTTTCAATGGGAAGAAGCATTACATAAGAGGAAAACCCTGAATTTGTCAGACCAGTACCATCCACATAGATACACTTCAACCTTCACTGTGCAGCCTCTCCTCCAGAACTGATGCTGCAGCATCATCATCTCACCAGTGCTGCACTGACTTGGGAGAAAAGTTTCCTTCCACTGCTGGTTCTGTTACACATTGCAAGAGTTCATTCAAGTCCTACTGCTCTCATTCAGCTTGAGAAATTCACAGAAACTTGTAAAAAATGCAAGTTGACAGAGTGCATTTTCTTCCCTCCAGAACTAGCAGCTGGAGAATAAATGTTCTTGTTAGATGCTGTGCTAAGTGTGAATCACCAAATAGATTGGTGCTTCATTGCAATTACTTCTAAGGGAAGTTTGTTTGTGCTTATTGTGAGAAGCCATATGCAAGATATGAGAGCTAAAAACAATTATGTGTTCTTTCACCAGTACAGTCCAGTCTTTAGGTGGTGTTTGGAATATAAAAACCTGTGCATAACAGCCTCCTTTCCCTGAAACAAACTTTATTTTAGATTTTTATCTTTCCCACTCCTATTTGACAGACTTAGAATCTTCATGTAGCAATAATCTGAGTGAAAACAAATTGTGCATCTGGAAAATAAGGGGATGTAATAATAGCCTACTGGATGACTTTGCTTTTGATATATGTATAACTTTAACATTAATTTTAAACGTGAGTACATGAAAACAGGTTAGCACTGGAGCTTTCTAGATTTTTCTCAGCATTTGCCATAAATCAAAAGATGGTTCTCTGAGACATACACTCTGCTTTGTGATCATATGGCATTTCTGAGGAAACCTTAATATTCTCCTTATGCTATGGCTTTGTGTAAAGTGAACTGAAGGCTGTGACAAGGAGACCCACACAAGCCAGGGCTCTTGATGCTGCCTTCAGCAAAAATGCTAATAGAAATTATTTCCTGAATTATGTTGTAGCTACTGCTTTGAATCTGTGAATGGAGTACTGTAGGAGATCAAGTTCTGTCCACAAAAGGGTGGAGGGAAGAAAAAGGTGTCCACCCAGTCATTACAAAGGAGAAATAAATCTCAACCAGCACTGTGCAGAGGCAGGGAAGGGCCTTTTCTATTGTCAGCCAGAAAACACTGAGAGATCAGCTTCATTCCCCCATTCCGTGTTAGCTGTGCTGACCTATCCTTGGTTTGTTTGGTATTTAGTTACATAATCAGGGAAACCAAAATAGTGAGAATATCCAATGAAGTAATTCCTCTTTGTCAGAGAAAGGAAATGAGAGAATACTGTAAATGGTTCCACTAATATTAGAGATGGAAAAAAGAAAGCTAATGTTTGAATGTATCATCATCCTTGCTATATTTAAATTGAAATCAACACTGGACATGGTTCTTTCTGTACTGGGCCATTGCTTCACTCTGTGAGGTTTGGTACAGAAGATCAGGCCAAGGCACATATTTGAGACTTCACAAGGAAAATACAGATGCTGGGAGGCTTCAGTTACACCAGAGTATGTGCACAAACATAGTTAAGTAGCAGAGTGTTCAGCTGACAGCACTTTCCAGTGCCCACACCACAGTGTTGGTCAGGTTGACCAAATCTGCATTAGTGTCTCAGCACCTTTGTAACTCCGGAAAGATAATTTTCATGTCTTTACAGAAATAGCATCGTTCATGGAAAAGAGGAAACAGAATCACTTTTATTTGCTTTAGGGTACTGATACATCATTTGGGATACTAATATGGATGCAGAGAAAACCAAATTTACTGAGTCAGAAGGTAGAGTACATTTAGCATTTACATTCCAAAGAGTTCTATATTATCTTAATACACAATTATTTTATTAGTGGACAGTTCCATTTTATTTATATTTCCAATGGATATTAACTCCAGTGTAGAAATATGGTGATATACAGAGAACTGGTTTAAAAATACGCATTTTTAGGAAATAAAGCAGCAATACTTTCGAAATCAATCATACTTTTCTGGTTTACTGATGAGCATTAACAGAATAGGAGAGAACAGAAATATTAGTAGTCTTTATCTGTTGTTAGAAACATTAAATAATATTATATTGTATTAATATTAATAAGATAATATATGATACTGTCATCATGCTGCATAACACCTCCCACTAAATTAAGTTCTGCTAGTGGCAGCCCCACCTTTTCAAGGCCTAGCAGCTTTGGATAAGCACACACTCTGCAACTATGTCCTGACCTTTTCATGAAGTAACAGAACTGGTTTGCCAAGACTCTTCACGTGGTTTAGATGGCTTTCGCTTCCTCGTCTCTGTCAGGGATAAACCAAGAAAGTGACATTTGAATTTTGTAAGCTTTTGGCAAGATTTGGGTCAGGATTTTGTAGACCTTATGAACCGTGACTTCAGTTGTTTTTTGGTCCCAGTAAGAGAAACTTGCTCTCAAATGCTTCCTGGATTTTATAGTTTAAAATTGAAAGAAATAATAGCCATGTCCAAACTACTGTCTGACACAAACTCAAAATAGCTGAGGGAGGGAAATAATACCTAATGTTTAGATTTATTCCATGGATACACAGATTGTAAAAGAATTTTTGGCCTTGTTCCAGCTTGTCTATGAACCTTGCACAGCATTTGTGAAGTGCTCAGTGTCAATTTGGACACACCAAATGGAACAGGGACCTCCTGTGTTCCCCAGCCTTCCAAAGAGAGCAGCCTGTGGTTTGGCACTCTCCTGGAGAGCTCCTGCTTCCTGCCCCTGGCAACAGACCAATATGTAACTCTATAACTCATCTTCCACGTTAAAAGTGCTGAAGTTAGGCTTGGTCATTAAATAATACCTGCTACACCAGATACCTGCTAATGGAAGAGTCCTTCTAACCAAGTTGCTAATGGTTAGGCACTCCTTCTCTTCTTTGATTGAGCTTGTTGTTGAGGGTTTTTTAGGTAACACTTGTACAGTGTATACATTTTAAGCACAGTGATCTTGTTTGAAGTTTCTCTTTGAAGAGTAACCTTCCACTCAGGCTCTAAACAGCCACTTTCCTGAGTCAGATACATGTACAAAAGCATAGTTTTTGTGTTGCAAAGAAAGGGATGGTTCTGTAGATTAGCATAATGCTGAGAGAAGTCAATGAGCCAGTGAGTGGCTCCTAAAACTAATGTTTTATGCTTGGATACTTGCCCTCACTACATGGCACTAAGGAAGGTGTGAAATTTCACTTTGCTTTCATAGAAATCTAAGGAAATCAATTAATAGTTTGGGGTTTGTTTCCCAATCCCCACCCCCTTTCTCTACAGATAAACAGAGAAATTGAATAATGGTTTGCACGATCTCCAGTAACAATTGAATGATCTGTGCAAGCGCTCCCTCTTTTTGAATCACTCTAGATGCCAATGAAATCCAGATCTCTGTCAGGGCCTAAATAGGCTGGGATCCAGGCTTGAAAATTTGTTCTACAATGGTGATTATTTGGAACATCAAATTCAGTCTCCTCAGTCTGTTCCTTGTCTGAACATGTCCATGTCTTACTCAAGAGTGTGTTATTCTCTCTAGTTATGTTACTAGTAAGTTAAATGGCATATTCAGATGTTTGTGTCAGAGCGTCAGAGAAGGTAAATCTACTGGAAATGATGGAGTGTTTCTGTCAAAGGCTCAGGAAACTAACAGTACCAGAAGCTTGTCTTTTATTTCTCAAGTGGATCTGTTAATTTAGGAAGAGATACTACCTTTGCTTACAAAATGTGCTCAATAAGTTTGACTAGTAACATGACCAGTAGTTATGATTCAGCCTGAATTACCAAAGCTATAGAAAGATACTACATATCAGCTTAAGCAGGGATACAAAGTTCTATCTGTTGTATGAGATTGATTGCTCATGTACCTTGTTTCTTAACAATATACTAATATACTCAGCCTTTCACCAGTCTTCCAGGGACAACTCTTAATGTTTTTAGAATGTGGGTGTTTGCTATTTCTCCAAGTGGAAAAAAACTAACAATCTTGTTTAAGTAGCTCTTAATATTTTCAGAAAGTAGGTGTTCACTATTTTTCCAAGTGTAAAAAAACTCAATAAGCTTGTTAAGGTAGTATAAGTTGGACAACTTAAAACCAAACCAAAAATTATGCTTCATTTAAAAAAATACCAGCTTTGGTGCATATAACAAACCTGACGGAACATTTTCTTTTTCAATGCTAAAAATTAGGGTTATTTAATGCAATACCTGATTTCACAGAATCACAGAATATTCTGAGTTGGAAGGGACCCATAAGGATCATTGAGTCCAGCTCCCAAGAGAATGCCCACACATTCCCTGTGCCTTTGCTTTATTCCAACAACATTTATCTCCTTATTTTTCTGAATTTTTCCATTTAGGCACTTTCTCTTGTAAACCCTTCTGCCAAACTTCAGCTACCCCTGACTGTCCTCCAAAACCCCTTCAAGGCCTGTCTTTGCTGCACTGCCCACAAATCACTGTCACCTGGCAGCCTTGGAGCTGGAGGCCATCTGTGACCATGGTGACTGCTGATTTATGTGAGTACACCCATCTTCATTGTTATTCGTGCCACCTTCTTGCATACATTTTTCCCTGAGTCACTCAATTTGTTGTCTTGGGAACATGGAATGCAGAGACTCTGGGGTGCAAACTGCCTAAAACAATGAATAAAAGGCACAAAATAGATATAGAGCTTTGTGAAAAATATGTTGAGGAATAATAATAGGTTTGAACTACATATTTGTCAAAACAAGACTGTACTGAATTAGTTACAGAAAAGGACATATCTAGCAAAATATGTAGGCCAGAATTACTGATCCAGCCAAAGACTGGAAGGACTTTGGTGACTTAAATAACTCATAAATTCAGAGCTACACAAGCTGTCATCTAACTCAGGGTAACCTTGAAGTTTTTCTGAATTTTTGTGTCTTTCACAGTTCTCAGGGTGCACCAGAACTTTGACATTTTTGGGACATATCCTCTTTCATACGGCTAAATCCCCACCACTAGCGGCTGAGAATGGGGCACAGTGTGACAGAGAATTTTCTAGTAGATCTATGTCTTACAGGACTCCTCAGCCCCAGAAACTTCTCAAGGAACACAACAGGAAAACTTTATGGCTGCCATGTGTCTCAGGAAAGAGACCAAATCTTTACCGTGTTATAAAACAGTATTAAAGCAGGAAAGGAAAATACATTAGTGAAAAGCACATAAATATGTGTAAAGAAAATTTGTTATATAAATCAAAAGAGACCTGGAAAAACCTGTGTCTAGTAAACAGAAAATTAATTTTGTGAAAGTTCACACATTTTAGAGGAACACGTTATATTCGACAACAGGGGCCCAGTCCTGTCTGCACTGAAACAACAGTAGTGCTGAAGTAGTTATGACAGAATTCCCAAGGTGTGAGTGAACATTATTTATTTTTCATAGCCATAGATGAACATGTAATCTCTACATTGCACCTACCCTGCCTTTACATTTTCACATTCCCTAGCAGTAATCCATGATGACTTTGGAGAAAGCTGGCTTATCTATGCACAGAGCTGTGCTGCAGAATCAGCAAAACCTTTCTGATTTTTTTTTCAAAGCTCTTCTGGATGGTTTCTGTCTTGATTTTCTTGTCAACTTGATTTAGTGCAAATCTCTGGGGATGCATTATGCATTATATGAAGCTGGTGTTACTGTTGTTGAAGCAGACTCAAGCAAAGGGCTTCTGTTTTTGGAACTGGTTTATGTTACATATATTAATAATGTCAAACTTTTGAAGAAAAATCTCTTGTAACAATATAAAGCTGCCTTTGCAGAGCAGTCTCTTCACTCTTCCCTGTAGTCTTAATTTTTCTCCATTCCTGTTCCCCTGATGACCTGTTTTTGGTTTGAGACGTGGCTGATTGATAGCTTCGTGTCAGTGCTCTAATTTGAGCCTGCTTTGCTAGCAAGGTGCTGAGCACATTCTTTGAGTCAGTGGGAGGGGTTGGTATTCAGCACTTTTACAAACCAGGACGTTTACTTCACTGCCTCAGTATGAGTTCAGGAGCCTGATTTAGGCTCCTATTTTTATAAACCAGAGTAATGCCATCCAAATATATTAACTGATATGTTCTTTGAATAATTACAGCTAGTATTTTTTTAAAAAGATGAAGTCACTTGGCCAGTTTTAATGGGATTTGGGTGTTCAGTGCCCTGAGCTTCTCTGAAAATCTTGTCCTGTCCCTTTTGTTCAGCAGAACTCCGGGTTGTAAAGTGTGAGTGAGGAAGCAATAATGAATCTCCATGTTAAGAATTTCTCCAAAAGGTCTTGTGAATCATTGGTCCTACTGAATCTCTCATTGCATAAATTGACCCAATGAACATGTCAGATCCTGAAACTCAGCAAGCTTTTGCAGGTGGTGTTTGAAGTGAGCTGCAAAACAAGACAGCCTTTGATAGGTGTATCAGTTTGTATAAGTGTATGAGGAATTGTTCACATAAATCCCTATGCTGCCACGGTGATTTATTACATGTGCAAAGCTCAGAACATCAAAATGGAACTGTAACTGTGCTGGCTAACAGCTGGACCTGGAATGAATTAATGTAATATCATAATTCACTGAAGGAGCTCTGCTCATGTCACAGAACCAGAGAGCAGTGTATGAATGTTTTATCAGCCTAGCAGTGACCTGAGAGTATATATACAAGTATGTGGTATATATTGCTGTTCTATCCATTGATCTATGCATTAAGACATTAATTCTATGGGATCACACTCAAATTTAACCAATAAATGCAATCCATATGGAGGAAAGGAGCCATGGAGCTAAAAACATACAGCTAATTGAAAATATTAATAGAAAATTTTAAAACAGCTATTACTTTGGGCATTTCCTTTGTCTTTTATATTCTTCCCTATCTGAATTTACTAATACACATGGTCAAATGAATCAAAGTCTCTTTCTCAGCTAAGCATTAGGAAAGCTGCACATGGTGGATGAAATACACTCAAATTCTGGAAGTGAATGCTTCAAATCCTGGGACTGGATATCCTCATCCTTCTTATCACAGCCACTAGCAGGGATAGTGAAGTGGTGTAGGCTGTGATATATTGAGAAGCTTACCTGCAATATATCTTACTCATACTTACATTGCTGTGCAGAGATTTTCAGGCAGAAAAAAGTGGAAACCTAAATTGTGTGAAAGCTTATTTGTTTCGGGTTAGCCGTAGTTTTCCTCCTTAAGGCAGCCTGCTTCAGACAGGTTTATGATTGTCTCTCCTGAGACCCATTAGTGCACTGGATGACATGAGTGACTGAATGGTGCCTTGTGCCCCCATCCCAGAGAAAGTTGTATAATCAACAGGAAATTACCTAATATTTTGTATTTGGTATGATCCATGAACTATGACAGAGTTCATAGTCCTATCTCCATAGAATGGAGAGGTATTTCAAGAATATTTCCTTCTGTTTTGAGAGAGCCCAGAGATGAGCCACGAGCACTTAGTGGTCCCCAGAGCAGAGGCCTTAGGGCTGATTGCTGCTTTACAGTTCTTGTGGTTTTTTCTCTAGACTTGAGGCGGCTGTGTGGGATGGCAGTGCCATAAGGGCTGGGCTGCACTGCACTGCACGCAGCTTGGCAAGCAAACTCAGCAGGTATGAAATTTCATGTTTTCCCCCATTCATACACACAGATAAACATAGCACTTGCCAGTAAATGGAAAAGGGGCATGGCAGAAGGAAAAAGACCATGGTCAAGACAATTTAAAGACTGCTGAACCCCAGCTTGTTGGCCTAGGCTGATGTATTATTTTGTCCTATATGTTTCTCATGAGGCTGCTGGCAACTTGAGCAACTTCAGAGCCCTCTAGCCTAACTCTGGGGAAAGGGCCAGTACTCAAGTATTAATACAAAAATCCTGCTTACCTTTGTCAACTATGCCATTTATATTACAGCAGGTATTTCTGCACAGCTCTGTGTTCATGGAGATGTATTTCACATACAATTTGTAGGTATTTGGGTGAAAGATGCAACCTGCAAAGTAACAACACTTTAACACTTTAAACACTTTATGTTTAACTATAAAGTAAGAACTTTATAGTTAAACATAAGGGATTTCTTATTGCTCTCCCCTTCGTTTTTATAGACTGCTGTTTGAAGCTCAGATCGTCTAGTAGCCCTGCTGCCTGCTTGAGAACGCCAGGAAGCTGATGCTTTTATTATGATCTTTCTGGATATGATATTCTTCATTTTTATTGCATTATAAATCCTAGTGATAATGTATTTTTCTGATTTGTTTTCTCTTGATTCTACGATTAGGCACTATATCTTCCTGTACTCTTACAGTTAGTTATGAATACATTTTCAAACTTAAGGGATGCTTTGTTCTCCTCCATTCCCTTTCAAAGCTCCCCCCTCCCCTCCCAACTTGGGCAGTTTATTTGCTTCTCAGCCCCCATTAATCATTGCCATGTGTGCCTCATTTTGCTGAGGATACTCTGGGCCACTCATGGCTGTCGAGCAAATGTGGAAGACAGACCAGTTGCTGGTCATACTTCACAGGGTGAACGGACCACACACAGACACAACCTCCAAAGACTGAGAAGTCAAAGACGCCCATTAATTTAATATGGAGCAGCTTTTTACAGCCAGACAGAGAGAGGGGGAAACATTAACTTCTGGTTTTGCACAGAAACTGATTACATGGTGACTATTTTAAAGGGAGATCAGGTCAGATGTCTGTTGATAACATACCCCTAGGAATCTATTTTAATATATATCCAGCTTCACGTTAAGCGCATGAGTTTAACTGGACTTCACAAGACAGATTTGGGTTATTGTTCTTTAAATGAAATATGCTTCATATAGTTGATACACATCTATTTGCGTGTTCCAGGAAGTGCATAAATAATGTGTAGTTGCTTTGAGCTATTCAGTTGGTTCTAATATCCAAGTTGCTTAATTACGTATTTCCTCAAGGTTTGTAATGTGTCTGGCTGCTGCAGCAAAGATGGAGCAACAACAACTAAACAAATGTCATTGAGGGTAAGGGCTCAGCAAGATTTGAACTGACACTGGATCTTTATAGGCCCCTATGATTACTCTGCCAAAGCACACTAAAGAAAAACCCCTCAGAACTTATGAAAAGATCTTGGTTTCATGATGAAGCCTTAAGTTTGAGACAGTTTTAAAATGTCACCTAGTAAAGACACTAAAATCTGAAATTTCTGCTAGACCTTTCCATGGTGCCAGGGATAGTTTGCCTAAAATCTGAGTCCTGGTGTTATCCCAGTTTTGACTATTTATCCTGTTAACACATCCCAGTTACTTTTAATTTTTTATATGCTTATATTCCTGTCTAAGGGTTCTTAAAAGCTTAAGCAATGAATTGCAGTGGTTTAAGTTTTATGTGAAAATACTAGAATTAACAGTGTAGCATGTCACCAATGCATTTTTTGCTCTGTAATGGTAAGTTGACTCTTCTTTCTCTTTCCTAATAGTAATAATGCAGATGGGTGTGTATGTACTTATTACATATTGTTGTGTTATAGCAATATATGCAATTTTATAAACATTTAGAAATTATAGGAAAAGAAATTTACAGAAATGGGCAGCATAAAATGAATAAGGAAACAATAAAGTCTTTCCTAATTTCAGTGCATGCTTTGCATGTCCCATTGGGACCTGTGGGGAATGCAATTCAGTGTTGTCAAAAACTTCCTTTTGGATGGGATTTTCTCAGTCCTGGGGCCTGCTTTAAATCCATTCATGTTCTGAGGGGAAGGAAACTCGGCTGCCAGTATCATGTGCATAAAGCCATAAGGGCCTTGTCCAGCATGTAACTCATGTAATACATTGGCCTAGAGCTGTTGCTATTTTGGTGCTGGAGCTTTGGAAAACCTTTTTGGCTCCCTCTCCTTTCTTGCTTTTCATCTGACACTTGAGACTTTTGTCAGCAGAAACAGCTTAGCCCACAAGCTCAAATGTATGACAAAATATTTTGGAGCATAATCATTAAGTGTATTGCTAGCATCAGGTTTCAACACATTCATAAATATTGGTCCATCAAAAACAATGGCATCAATGGCAGGAGTTGTACCTTGAGGCTGAAGGCTGCTCTCCACTGTAGCCATCAGATCACCATTCCTGTTGCCAAGGTAATGCTTTTACATTGCAATTTCTTTTATGAACTTTTGAAGGTTACTCTCATAAACCCCAATGTTGTACAATTTCTGTCATTGAAAATAGTTCTTTTAAAACATCTTTCTCTAGATCATTACCCTCTAGTCTAGTAATTTCTGTTTATATGAAAAGTGCATTCAAATTAACATCTGACATTTTCTGCCTGCCATATAGAATATGACCTCTTTCTGATTCTCCTGCAGTAGTGTCTGTTGCACTGTTACCCTGCCACAGGCTGTATTTGCATGGGGGGCAGAGGGATACAAGTATTTGCATGGGATATAGAGGCATAGGATGACTCTCTTGATGTACTAAATTCATGAAGGGATGTGTGTCTGTATTATTTTGAAGCATTGGGAAGCTCGTCTTTCTCTACTGTATGCAGATAATTTTCTATAGCCCCCAAGCACCTCTTGCATTCTCAAGCTGCAATGAAATAACAGAGAAATAGATTAAGTTTTCCAATACGACATTCATTACATTCTGTTTATCATAACAGCTAACAGTTAGGCAAATTAAATGCTCAGTGGAAGGCAAAGCAATTTCTTCAAAGTGTGCAGCTTCTAGCATCACCAGAAGAGGATGCTCACAAAGTATAGTGATTTTCATACTGTGTGGCATGGGAACAAGAGCATGCATATATATATAAATACATAATGGGTTTTCAAACAAGAATGTACCTGGCTAACTTGTATCTGTACATACCTGGAACTGTGGTTGTGTCTGACTATCAAAATTGCTAGTGAATGTGTCCTTAAGTCAGTCACAGTGAACTTCTTACTGGAAGAAAAAAACTGAGTACATTTTTTGTGTGCAGTGTGATAAAATGGCACATGGCAATGTTCTTAAAATGGTTACTGCAACCAGTAAAGTAGGAATGGTCCTGATGGCATATCCAAATTTATTTATTAGTCAAGCTGTATGACTGATAGTTTTAATGCCTGTTACGTTTGCATGTATTCCCTTAGTTAATATGCAGAAGAGAAAAATCTGTCCCCAAGCTTCTAGGTAATAATGGCAGTCACACTGACTTGGCACTGGAGATTCATCATGGCCATCCTGTATCTAAATCAGTACCCCAAGGCTTTGCCCAGTAGTCCTTGATGTTGTTATCCTCTCACTTCTGAAGTGTGTGTGCGAAATGATACTCAATCTCTTTTCCTCTGTCTGCCCTGTCAGGGTCAGTCAAGCAAAGTACCAGCTAAATAAGAAGGTGCTTATTTGTTAGAAATGGTCTCAAAACAGTCCAAGCATAAAGACAGTATTCTAAATACTCCAGCAGTCACAGTCTGTGTTACTATTTAACACCGTGGGGCTTCATATCCATAATCCTGAGGTGGAAGCCCTTATCTCCCTCCTTCAGCTGCACCTGTTTTAAATGTTTATTGATTTATTTGTCATAGATATGGTTTGTATTGATAAACATCCTCAGACAAAGGCTTTTGTACAGATAGGTTTCCTGAAATACTGTGCAATCCCAGAGGAAAGCACTAGTTTAACAATAATAGAAATGCTGCAATTGCAAAATAAAACTGTGATGATTTTAATGATTTGGAGATAATGAAGGGAGTTTTCAGGGTAATTCATGGGTAAGAAAGGACAGATTTCTTAATTAGTGTTAAGGCAAATTATTACACCTTGAAGTCAGTGTCCCACGATGGGAGTGTTTGGTGCATAGGACCTCAGACTGGAAGTCGTAACAGCAGAATTTCTATCCCAGATTCATGGCTTGGTGCTAAACTGTGTGACAGTCATTTAATTCTCAGAGTTGCAAAACAAGAAGTTTTGCTTTCTATGTGAAACTCCTTTGAAAACTACAATGGAAAGTTGGCTCCCAGCTTGATCATTAAGGTCATCCCAAATTAAACAGCAGTATTTCTTCATGTTTATAAGGTATATGTCATAAAGATGTGACTCATTGGTATTTTGTGTTTTCAGCATAAAGTACTGACATTCTCAGAGTGGAGAGGTTTATTCTGTAGACAAGTGACAGTGAAAGCCCAGTGGCTCAGGGTACATTTTTCAAACGGTAGTACAATGGCTTGATATTACCTAAACATTGCAGAACCTTTGGCATTCTGTATGTACAGTCTACTGCTCACTCATCAATTTTAAACATCAGACTGAGACAGAGGTAGACTATGTAGCAAAACATCAATGTGAGAACTCAAGGGTTTTTGGTTGACTAGTTGTGATAGCTGTTAAAGCAGTATTGCCCTCAGTTTTCCTTTTTGTCTCTTCATTAGAATTAAACTTCTGGACAAAGGAGCAGCAGAGCAGGATTTGTGCTCTGTTCTAGGACTTTAATACTGGTATCTTTACTTAGGCACCTTGGTAACTTGGCTGTTGGGAAGCAAGTCCATGTCTAAAGTTTGTGGACAGCACTTAATTTACCACAGTGAAACAGTGGCTACTTAGAATGCTAGAAAATCATTGTTTTCAGATTGCAGATTAGATTCATAGTTGGGGTATTTGAAAGAGTCAACAAGGAATTACACTTAAATTTGCCATGAAGAACAGAGGCCTAAAATTAAACTAGGTACTGGAAGCAGGCTACTCATGACAGGCTGGGACTTAGAAGGAGCTACTATTCCCAGCTTCAAGTGATTGGTCAAAGGACAAATACCTGGACTTACGACTGTACTCTGTCCCTGGCATTATACAGGTTTTGTTTAAAATATGCATCCATTAGTGTAAGAGACTGTGCTGGTGGGAAATGGAGCTTGTCATCAGGGAAGGACTCTTCAGTTCTAAAGAGATTGTAAACAGAGGATGTTTTGAGTTGGACTGTTGATTGAAGCCTCCCAGCTTATTTTAGTTTTAATTTTAAGGCAGCGAGGGAGAGTACTCACACAATACTACTTTATTCTTTGACAAAAAAAGAAGGTTTGAAAAAGAAAATCTGCAATAGCTGGACTAGGAATATTAAGTCAGTGATAGTTCCAAAATGCTCTCTGAGCCTTCATTGGAAAGGAAGATGACGATGGTGATTGTTATTATTTCAAAATCTCAGTGATAAGTTTATCACTCTTTATTATGATTCTTTATGTAATACAGGTCTGAACTTAGATCTAACAATCTGTACAAGCTTAAATTTCCCTGATGCAGGAGTGATGAAGGAATCTCTACATGTTTTTTATCAACCTTTGTTTTGTTTCTCATTTTATTTCTGTTTGTTTTCTGTTTAATGTTGCTGTGCTCAGATCCTTCACACTGCAAATGTTTTAGGCTTGCTGTGGGTGGACAGATTCCTTTGTGGTTGACAGAAATAAGGCAAGTTAAATCCCAGCAGAGAATAAATGCTTTGCTTCTCTCCCAAATTGCTTTCAGTACTTCGGTCCTACAGGTGAAAATATTGAGAAATAAAGCTGGATGACAGTAGTGCTGGGTGAGAATCCACTCAGCACAGGTCAGAGATTTGGTGATGGACCTTGGTCTAAAGTATTACAAGCTTAGGTTCTATTGCTTTATTAATTCAAATAGTTTTAGATTCAGCACATCTCTTGGGTTGTTTCTTTATCTTTCTTTTGGTTAAAACCAGGCAGAAGGACATGCAAAAAAGAAATATCAGAACTCTCCCAGATCCGGTAAGTTCAATTTGCATTTTAAATTAAAAATTAGGCTACAGAAGCTGTACTGATATTTCATCCAAAGCAATCAGCCTTAAGTAGTTCTAAATGAAGGGAAAAAATCTATCATCGCCTGTACTTTTGCTCTTCCATTTGTTTGTGTAAAGTTAAAGCTGTCTCTAACCCTACATTTTTTCAGCAATTTCACTTTAAAATTTGTCCCCAACAACACAGCTTACCTTCTCCTACAGGCTTAAAAAAAAAATTTCTTCACTCTCTTTTCCCAGGGTGGATGGCAAGAATGGGCAGAAGACATCACCCAATTCTTTCATGGGTGGAAGGAAAGAAAATGCCCTGAGAAACAGACTATTTCTGTTCTTTTAAGGTAGGAATAATATCAAATCTTGAAAATGGGATCATAGAAAAGAGCAAATATGAGGAATACATATATTTTTACAGCTAGCCATGGACTTTGCATACTATTAGTGATTGATTAGCATTTTCCTCACCATTTGAGACCTGGAAAACTTTATGCATTTTTCTACCTGTAGAGAGAGAAGGGAAAAGTCTCCCTGCTGCTGAAGTGCCTTTTTCCCCGTGTTGTTATGTTCATGTTGTTATTTGCTCATAAGCAGGCTACTTTGATGTCAGTACTATATATTAGTCTCAATAAAAAGGTGACGGAGCATTATAATGCATTTATTCTAAGCATTTTCTATATCCTATCAGGGAATACAATATTACCTGTTGAAATTATAAGCTGTGTTTAATTAACAAAGATAGCTTTATGTTNACAGAATTAGGCAAATCAAAACTTTCTTGACTTTCTGCACTAGAGACAAAGAACACATCTGTGGACACCGGTGTGTATGGCAGCCACCACTCGAGTTGAAGGGTCTGGAAATACAGGCAGTGTGATAGAGTGGACAAGTGTTCTGTTCAGGGCTGCATGCAGTAGTGGCAAAGCTGGAGACAGAGACAGGTCTCTGGATGATTAATTCTATGCATCCTACTCCTTATTACCCTGTCTACTGGACAGTGAGAAGGAATAGGCCGTGATGGTGGAAGGCAGAGGAGGAAAATTCAAATTTTATCTCTACTTAGAAGAAAATTGGCTTGGTTTGCAGAGTCTGCTGCTTCCCTTAACATAGTTCCCAGCAATGGAAGTGTTAAATGGGCATTTGGAGCCCTGATTCCTCCTGGGATCTGGAAGGTAACAACAGATGCCAACGTTATCTTTGTCCTGTCTCTCCAGTGAGGCTCTAGAGCACACACAAACAGAATGCTGCTCTTTTCCTTTTTTTACTTTTCTTACAGTGATTCCATTTAAATTATAAAGAATAAAGGCAGTGGGCCTGCCTAGTTTAAAAGTAACTCAGAGTCTTTTCAGGACAAATAAAGACTGATCACTGAGTTAATTTTTTTTTTCTTTTTTTCTAAAGGATTTCCAGAAGACAATGGTGCCTTGACCCCTATCATACCAGCTGGGAGTCTGCAGCATTTACCACAGCCAAGGCTGAAATCCCTGAACTGTTCAAGATCACCTCATAGCTAAACCTTTCTACAGTGTAGTTTCTCTGCTTCCTTTGTTTGTCTGTGCCACGTTGGTATAAATTGCCATAATCCCGGTTTAATAATTTGCAACAATTCTGATGCAAAAACAAGGCCATGCTGCCTTGATGATAGATGCATAGATGATGAAATTAGCACTAAGAAAGCCTGAGATTTCTAATATGCCACTCCTTGATGGGGTGGCCATAGTCATATTGCCATTCTTTGCCTCAGTTTCTCCATTTCTAAATTGGAGGCAATTTGTTCACTTTGCATTTGCTCCTATGGATGTGAATGGTGGTCTGTGATGTACATAAGGTGGACTCTGGTTTTTAATGTTTTTTCTGTATTTTTGGTCCTCATCCTTGACAGCATTGTAGTTTGTGCCATCATTTCCACTCTGCACCTTTCATACAAGACTAAATGGGAGAGGAGTCCTTCCCTGATGGTAGCCCACGTGCATTAGGCAAGATACAATGTCGACAGAAAAAACAGGGAGGTGAAGATCCAGGCCATTCATCCTGACAGATGACAGCAGAAACAAATGTGTCTCACTTTTCCCCTGCTATTTACTCAAGCAGAAAACAAAACAATAGAGATGGGAAAAGATCTGAAAGAGCTGTCACAGAACAAGTGCACCATGCCAATAATTTGAAGGATTAAGGACCCCAAACTGTATGTCCTCACACAATAGCCAGAGCCATCCTGTTCACTGGGTTCATGGATTAGAGGGATGTTGCATATGATTCTGGTTTTCTTTTCAACTCTGTTTGAACAAACATACCCTGTGTGCCTACAAATCCCTTGTTAGTAATGCAGAAAGTCAATACAATTTCCCTTTCACTACACTCTATGGTTTTGCCTTTGGAAAATGTTGCAGTTGCTCTGTCTGGATGCCTTCACAGGGTCAGCATGACTTTGTGTCTGGTTTAAATAGTGTGATGAAGGATGGTGGGAGCCCAGAAGAGGGGCTTGGAGTCAGTATATCTGTATTGAGTTGGTGACACTGAGAGACTGGCGTGAGATACACTTGATTTTCTTGTCTAAGCTGCTGTTTTATGAAGTAGAGTAGTTCACCCTCGAAGTGCACTTTTGTTCAGGCCATGGCTGCAGAAATGGCAGGATTTGAGATCAGTGATGTCACTGATTTTATTTTAAAGATATCTTTTTACAAATTAAAAAATGGTGTTACTTTAGAGCTTTGGAAATTTTATCTGGGTTTGAGTCAAGCAGGGATTTTTCTTCCTCTTAGTGCCAGCAGGCTGCTAACAAGCTCTGTCCTATCCAGCTCCTGTGCCACCTCAGGCAGGGGATCCCCCTTCCAAAACTAAATGGGAGCAGTGGGCATATTCATGCAATGATCTAATGTGTGTCTCCTTTGACATAATCTAGAGGCACAGTTTGGGAATTTCATGGTCAATGTGATAAATTCTCATCATCAGGAAAGATAACCACAGAAGTTGCACAAACTCAGTAAGTCAGTAGTATTTGTGCCTGTGTATTTATTACATATGAACATTTGTCATGAAGAGTCTATAAAGTTGCATGGTTTGTGCAAGCATAGAAAAAGTTCCAGAGAGGTCTCCCAGCTCCTGGGACTAGCGTCTGGACTCATGCTACCAGAAGTGGCGGGTCACTTCTCTTCTGAAATCACAGCTCAAAATTTCAGTGGGAAGGAATGGGAGCAGGGAGCAAACATGTAGTGTAGCCAGAGTCTTCCTAGTAAGAAGGTTCTGATATACATTTGGGTGCTTTTTCTCTATGTTCCCTTATAATCCATTTATCTCTGTTTTCTCATACCAGTTATTTAGCCATTATATTTATCTCATTTTAGTGAGGATATTTAGGTTAGCATTAAAATTCCAATGCACCAGGGTAATGTCTCAGGGTATTTGCACACAGGACAAACCCTTTAAAGAGAGGGATGCCTGGCAGTGGATTTTACTGTGAAGGCTCCTACAGTAGTTGTTCTTATAGGCCTCTACCTGAAGTATCAGCAGTATTCCTCCTTGTGCTTGTCCTTGAGAGACACTGAACCAGAGAAGAAAAAAGTTTAGTCCTTGCTCTCTGGGGCACTTTGTTGAAGGTGCAGTGGCTGTGGGAAATATTCATTCATTCAGCCTGAGATGGCTCTGCATTGGTTTTAAATCAATAACTTTGTGATGAAAGATTTGCTCCCTCTAGTAACTCAGATCTTCACCGGAAGGGCTGAGTTCACTTCCTAATAAAGCAGTTGGCCCTGCTACATACTTGAAGCTTTCATGTTCATGTGTCATCGTAGACTGACTGCTGTTATTAGGTTGGCTGCCAGTAACATAACAGTCCATTACATGCTTTTTTTAATAGAGCAACAGCACAAGCAGGAAGGCAGACTTCCTGCTTTTGAGAGGAACAGGAAAATGGGGCATTTCAGGAGACAAATGTTTGCTATTTACAAAATGCATAACAGATGCGCATCTGTAAAGTCACCTGCCGATAGCACTGAGGTACAAAGCCCTTTTCTGTTACAGAGGAAGTGCTGGTTTCTCATAGATAACCCAAACAAGGTTTGACAGGGTTTTGTCTCTATCAGCTACATGGCGCAGGTTTGTTTTTTGAGCATTTTTTGAAAGATATCTGCTCTTATTTCTCTGGATTTTCAGAAAAACTCAACAGCTCTTGGAAATTGATTCATGCATGTAAATGTACTTTCATTCAAAGTTATCATTTCTCCATGGTTTGACTTGCAGTTGCCTGCTGCTGTGGGTGGGACTGGCATGGTGGCCATGGCAATGCTGAGGTTGTATCCTAATACAACTGACTCCTCTGCTGTAAGCAGAAAAGACCTACATTTGTGCATTCCCTGAAATATTGTCAACTCATTTTTGGTGCTCCACAGAGTCCATAAGCAATTGTATAATCTTCCTAAGGATAGCAGGAGTGGTACTCTAACAGTGCAGATAAAAATTACAGTCCAGAACTTCTTGCAAAGGTGCTAATGCAGTAGAAGGGCAAAACCAGGTTTGCTTTCTGCTGCTGATAGATCCACTTGATGGGTGAACATCCATCTACCTTCCCCACTCAAGAGCCTGGAACAGAAAAGCTATTCTAGATTGTATGACTGACATTCCTGTGTTCAGAGATGAATCAGCAAGTCCCCAATTTATTTCAAGGTACTTGGACTGGTTCTTGGAAGCACTGTTTCAGGAACAGAGACAGGCAAACAACTCTTACATACCCTCAACAGGTCAAGAGAGATAAAGGTTACAATGATTAACTGGATGTCTACCTGCATTCATCCTGAGTTCTGCCTCTTTTGCATGGAGACATATATACACACTTGCACACAATTTGCACTCCATAAGTCTATAAATTAAAAACGAGCATTTCAGCTATTAGGTCAACCCTAGGCGTTGCTTTTAGTTATTCTTGCAGATGGCTGTACTTATGATACAGGGAGTTGTTTGGGTTTTGTTGGTTGTTTTTTTTTAATTGAGGAGTGAGAATGCTGATTAATAAAATCTCTTTTTTTTTTTTCCTCCTTGATGCTATTCAGCCTGGGTAATATGAGGTTTTGTGCCTAAGTGGGTTCAATGGCTTTGGCAACATGCCACAAATTTTATCACTCTTCTCTCCATCAGAGAGAGAAACAGACATCTCTTTTCTGCCCAGGCTGGATTTCAGATTTGAGAATTCCCGGCTGTCCATTCCACTCTGAGATGATGGTCACGTTCCTCTCTCCTGGGGATTTTAAGAAGGCAAGGGCTGCTCGGGATCACCGCCACAAACTTCCGGTCCCCATCTGGAAGGCAGCTAGCCTGCCTTTTGTGTATATTCATCTCTCTGAAATGAAGGAGTTTTTCCAGCTGCCCTTGGGAGGTTAGTGTGCTTTTAGAGGGAACAAAGTTTGGGGTTAAACTTCCTTTGTGTTTTCTGGCAATTGGAGACAAAATATGTTTGATCTTTTCTCAAACTCATTTACAGGTTGAGATCTAATTAATTTCTTTTGACAATTGGTTTGATTATTTGGTGATATTTTTGATTCATATGTAGTATTCAAGTAAACGTAAACTGGATTCTTGCGGCTGTCAGTATATTAAAGATAAGAATTTTGAAGGTGAAAAGAGAATAACCCCTGAAGATAAAAAACCTCACGGTGTCACGACAGCCTGAGAAGGATGAAATTCCCTCGGTGTCCATGGTGTTTCCTTTCTACACAAAGGTGGCACAGTAAGGCCATCTGTGGGTTGGTACCTTCATGTGTTTTGTGCATAGCCTCCTGAGTCTGGACTGGCTTTCCCTCGCTTTTGTGGAGTACCTAAGTGGATCTGGGAGTTGTGCCCTAGGCATTAATGAAACACAAATGGTAATAGGTACATGTATTAATCCAGTGCAATGGAGGGTGAATGAGGCAGATTTCCCCTCCCCTCTATTTGATTTTTCCCCCCCCAGATGAAGCATTCAGTGATTGACTAGTCCTCTTCCTCGCTCCTTCATCTCTTTCTCCCCATTCGTCAGTGACTTGTATGACATACAATCGACACACTGCATTGAAAGTCCTTGCTCAGCCGTGTACCCGCAGCACCGATGCGCGGCTTTCGCAGCCCTCGGTCCCCAGCAAATGTCACCCCCCAGGAACCAACAGCGACCCGCACACGCAACAGGTCGGGCCGGGACCGCCTTCCTCACGCTCGGCTTGGGTTCGCTTTCCCGANCCGAGGTAAGCTCGTTTGCGCGTTTAACTTTGCGGAGCAGCCGGGGCTTTCGCAGCTGTGGCAGCTGGTCATTTCTCCCCTCTGCAGTGGAAATAGCCTTGGCTCCATTTTATTCTTGAGATTATTTATACACGTAAGGACTAGTCGTTCTTTAAAGGGCCATTATGCTGTGGGATATTAGCGCCTCTCTCGTCTCTAGTATCCGGAGGCGCTGTCGGTGTTCCACCACAATTTTTTGCAAGCCTTTATTCAAGCCTAATTATTATTTGCAGGTAGAACAGATTGCAGATGCAGAGAAGTAGGTTTGGGAACGAGCTTCTGGTGCTTGTAAATAGGAGTGCTGTATTTCTGTCAGTGGGAAGGGGGAGCAGATTACAACATTGCTTTTAAAATGAGAGGGAATGCACACGGGCATTTTCTGTGTACCTTCGGACTCAGCAAACTGAGTGAATCTGGTGTGGAGAGTCTGTGTCTACTTGTCCCGAGAGAGCTAAAGCCAGGATGTATGCATTACGGTTGTTCATTCATCAGTGGCTGCAGATAATGCAATTACCAAGTCAGCGGCGCATGGATGCTGCCCTGCGTGTGACATGCTGTGAATACTGTACTTTAGGGAGCCGACACTTGCTGTAGTTCGGATAGAACAGAAGCTGGGAATGGCAGGGTATGAAACCGTTGTGTCTTTAAGTGGAAAGGAGGCTATGGGCTTAGTCTATTGTTCCTGAAGATTTGTGTTTTGTGTGTTCCTCTGCAGAGGTGCAAGTACCTTTTTCAATGATCAGTTCATAAGAAAGTCGGGGGAGAAAAACGGTTGGCAGCAGCTTCAGGTACCACCAGTGCCTGATGAATGGTAGGTGGTTTAAATGTCTGAGAATGCGCAGTAGTTTTAGTTAAATCTTATGATAGAAAAAGCTTCATTTTGGTCTCAGTTTTTTATTTACAGACCAGATTCTGCGGCCGAGGTTTGGCTGCCTCTCTCCTGAGGTGTCTTGGAAAGGAAAGGAAAAAAAATCACCAGCATGATTACCATGGACACAACTATTCCTTATTTATTTATTAGGCTATTAGGGTAATGAAGAAAACCCATGCCTGCCCTGCTGTGCAGATCTCGTTTCAGCAAAACTGCCTGGGCTCCTGCTGTTACCCTTGTTTGATTTTTAACCAGTAAGTGCCCTTTGCACAGGTTGGTGCCGTAGTTGTTACATCTCTATGTATGGGTTCAATAAAGGAGCCCCAAATCAAGGGCACCAGAGTGAGACCCAGATGGTTGATAGTGGAATTTGTTCTGAGCAGGATGTGTTCTTCACTCTTTTCCCTGAAGATGAGTGTTTCCTTACTTGTAGTTGCTCCTTCTGTATTCTGCTTGGTGTTACCACTGTGGTTTTTGGGAAATATTTGGTATATTAGTATGTATTTAATTTTTATAGATTATGCTATGTGAAGATTGTTGTCTCTTCTGTTTGTTGCTACCTTGTCATAACAAGAAACTGTATCTGTTGCAGTTGCTTACTTACCTAGAAGGTATGGCAAGGCAAGGAGAGGTTTAGCTTGCTCAAGGTTACTCGCAGATGGTGTCTCTTGACTTCTAGAGCTGGGCCACAATGGTTCTGCTGCACGGATACATACGCAGAAAATATGGATGTATCATGTTGGTGTCCTTAATGAGTCCCATGTCTTTTACACTCCCCTTTCTTTGTTCAGTCGATACACTTATTATCTTGAAATAGGTGTAGTTATTTTTCAAGATAATCCTGTTCTGTAAAGCCAATATGGATTCATAATACCATAAAAGTATATGAGTAGTGATATTTATAGAGTCAAAACACAGCAAGTGTGCCTTTTTTGGAATACACCAGATTTTTTGTAAACATAAACACATGCATATGCACAAGATCACACCTAAGTTGTCTAGAAGAAGAAAGAAACAGTGCCTAATAAATTTCATATGCCCAGGAGGCTAATCTAAAAGTCAGGAGGGTAAGAATTATGTGATCCATGTAAATATTACTTGGAGCTTCCTTTTTCTTTGATCCATAGGTGATTCAAAGAGTACAAATGTAAGGATTCCTCCAAAGGAAGGTCATGTGATAAACAGGTCTCTTCTTGTGTTTTCTATTTGTAGGGGAGGGAAAATATTTGGAGTTGGGAAGGACAGCTCAGAAAAACTTTGAAGCACTCTGCAAATGTTGAATTACAAGTTTACTGTTTTTTGCAAAGGTTCAATCTGGGCAAAAACAGTAATGTTAAACCTTTGTGAAAATTACATGTTGNATTAGGCTATTAGGGTAATGAAGAAAACCCATGCCTGCCCTGCTGTGCAGATCTCGTTTCAGCAAAACTGCCTGGGCTCCTGCTGTTACCCTTGTTTGATTTTTAACCAGTAAGTGCCCTTTGCACAGGTTGGTGCCGTAGTTGTTACATCTCTATGTATGGGTTCAATAAAGGAGCCCCAAATCAAGGGCACCAGAGTGAGACCCAGATGGTTGATAGTGGAATTTGTTCTGAGCAGGATGTGTTCTTCACTCTTTTCCCTGAAGATGAGTGTTTCCTTACTTGTAGTTGCTACTTCTGTATTCTGCTTGGTGTTGCTGTTACTACTGTGGTTTTTGGGAAATATTTGGTATATTAGTATGTATTTAATTTTTATAGATTATGCTATGTGAAGATTGTTGTCTCTTCTGTTTGTTGCTACCTTGTCATAACAAGAAACTGTATCTGTTGCAGTTGCTTACTTACCTAGAAGGTATGGCAAGGCAAGGAGAGGTTTAGCTTGCTCAAGGTTACTCGCAGATGGTGTCTCTTGACTTCTAGAGCTGGGCCACATTGGTTCTGCTGCATGGATACATGCGCAGAAAATATGGATGTATCATGTTGGTGTCCTTAATGAGTCCCATGTCTTTTACACTCCCCTTTCTTTGTTCAGTCGATACACTTATTATCTTGAAATAGGTGTAGTTATTTTTCAAGATAATCCTGTTCTGTAAAGCCAATATGGATTCATAATACCATAAAAGTATATGAGTAGTGATATTTATAGAGTCAAAACACAGCAAGTGTGCCTTTTTTGGAATACACCAGATTTTTTGTAAACATAAACACATGCATATGCACAAGATCACACCTAAGTTGTCTAGAAGAAGAAAGAAACAGTGCCTAATAAATTTCATATGCCCAGGAGGCTAATCTAAAAGTCAGGAGGGTAAGAATTATGTGATCCATGTAAATATTACTTGGAGCTTCCTTTTTCTTTGATCCATAGGTGATTCAAAGAGTACAAATGTAAGGATTCCTCCAAAGGAAGGTCATGTGATAAACAGGTCTCTTCTTGTGTTTTCTATTTGTAGGGGAGGGAAAATATTTGGAGTTGGGAAGGACAGCTCAGAAAAACTTTGAAGCACTCTGCAAATGTTGAATTACAAGTTTACTGTTTTTTGCAAAGGTTCGATCTGGGCAAAAACAGGAATGTTAAACCTTTGTGAAAATTACATGTTGTATTTTAAAGAATGTGCTCTGTCTGTGTGGGTACATGCATGTGTGCACACACTTGGGTCACTGTTAAGACATGGCAGCAGATACTGGCCACAGAATTTATTTATACGGATCTGTTACTGTATACAATGTGCTAATTAATTGATGAAACTACTACAGAATGCTTTGTCTCAATGGTATCCTGCAGCAGAGAGCTACACTGGTTAATTCTCTGTTCCTCTATGTTTCTCTGGTGTTATTTTTCAGTTTTCTGTGCCTTGACTTCACTAAATGCTTCTTTGGTGTTATGACAGCACAGGGCAGATGGGGAGACCACAATAGTGCCATTGCTGGTTTTGTTATGAGTCTTCTAAGATGGATGAACAATCATGTTGTTTTCTGTCTGCTGAGTCCTTTGCAGTGAGCTGGAGAGGTTCTGTTGGTCTGATTCTGAAATCTTCAATCCCTTCCATAATCCCATTAACTTCTGTGGAGCTATATATGTGAATGAGTATTACGGAATTAGTGTGTACAGTGTGTGTTGTTTGTGGTGCAGGTGTTAAGACCAAGTCAGCACTTTCCTTTCTTAGTCTAGTTTATATCAGAGCAGAGGCTACTTGTAGAATTATGGAACCTGCTGTGCCTATATGAGCAGACAAGGAGTTTTCAGCAGAGGAGTTTGGTGGGTTTGGCGGGGGGTGGGGGGGGTTGATGAGATTTTGGATTTGGATTTATTCGGTATTGGGAAATGCATTGGCAGCATGGATAAAATTCAATGCTTTTGAAAATTGTTTTTACTTCAGGTCTTTGAAGTTCTCAGTCATGGGTATGTTGTTTCAGTCTTGCTCTTTCTGTGTAAAAGAATATGGTAGGGCTTTTACTTGCTGCTTGACATTTCTGAAGTCAGAGCCTAACAAAAGCCTGGGTTTGCAAGTTGGATGCTTTCCTTCTGTTTTTCCTTTTCCTTGGGTGATTGGCGCTTAGTCTGTATAACTACATAGGAATTTATGAACTTGACTTTGGAGATTGTTATGATTTCAGCCTCTGCTCCTTTCAAACTATACTGTGACCCTTCTGTATGCCACAGTATAAGCAGGTTTTGGACTGACTTAGTATTTGAATCAGTTAGAGGATAGGGCTTGGGAAATGATGTCCTCACACTGAGCCAAGAGAGTGCTTGACCAAGCATTGGCAGTAAAGGTAAATGTGCTACCGGAGGTGTCTTTCAAAGGAGGTGTCACACTGAAGCCGTACATGTTCGGGTTCTTCAGCACTTTGCGGTTCTTTTTACAGGAAAATTGATCTGTGCCAGAAAGCTTGGACAGTGGTGGTCAGCCGCTCTGTGCTAACTCTGCCAACTAGATGTAGTCATGCCTCATTCTCCTTTTTATGTGTGGTTGCTGAGTGTTGCTAAAACAGACCCTACATACCATCCTGGAGAGAAATGCTATTTAAATACTGAAAGGAATAGTAACTTTGTGTATGCCTTTCCAGAGTCTCACTAAGATACAATGAAGCATGATTAGATGATTTTGGATTCCCGCATCATGGATGCTGTTTGTTGGAATGTGTTCAGGAAAACAAATAGTATTAGATGAGAATAATGAGGTAGAAAAACTGGTTTGAGATGTGCTTCTCAGATCAGACACTTCATACCAGAATTTGGGGGTGTGAATGCCCATATGCCAGCTGGTATTTTATTCTTTCCCTCTTCATCTAGACATCTGTCTAATACGTATGATGTAAACCTGTGTGTTTGGCTTTCTTACCCATTCACAGTAAAAGGAGATAATATGAATTGATTTTTAGGCAAGTTTGTTCCATATCCTGTCTGAAGTCTCTCTAGCTGCAGAATTAGAGTGTAGCACTAAATCTGTTTCTTATCTACAGACGTCAGCCTAGGCAGGCAACTCTGCTATCACTTTCCAGCCGAAGGAAATGAGATGTGGAGAGGTAAAGCAATTTCTCCAAGAAATTATCTTTTATATCCATAGCCAATCTTGTAACAGTTTATTGATGTTTGCCCTCTTCATAAACAAGAAAAACTTTGAAGTGAGTGGCCTTATCTTAGAAAGCAAACTGTTGCTGAAGTTATTCTTTGTTAAGAACACTTCTGAAATAATTCCACTTCCTCTTATCCTGAGAACTAAGAGAAGATTATTCAGCACTGTAACAGCTGTGGGTTTCCAGTGCTTCCATCAAAATGGGAAAACAGGAAATGGCAGCATGCATGAAAAAGTAGTTTGTCTACAAATTTGATTTATAGCTATAATAGTCTTTCAAATAATCAATTACATGTATTTACATCATATGAATGGAATACGTCCTAAGAGCAGAAGGCTATTCTGGTTTTGAATAAACACTGGAAACTTATTCACATAAGGAACCGTTTTCCTAGAGCAGAATGAACATAATTAGGATGAAGATGACTGTTTGGAAAGGGAGGCTGATAGCAGAATTTGAATTGATTCTCCTTTGTTTCCATGCCTGTATTGATCCTAGCATTTAAGAGTCAAAAGTAGTGCTTGGTCAGTTATTATTACGAGTTTAGTGAGTTTCAGCCCACCGTCCAGTGTCTGCAGCATTGCCAGTACAAAAGACACACCAGTGGTTTCCTTGCAGGAAGACCAAGTCTAATGGTCCTCACAGTCAAATGCCTTTTTATAATCATAGGTGTGGTTCTGGGTGATTGTTTTGATCTTAGTTGTGAGAAAGGGAGAAAGGTCAGATTTACAGTCTGTGCACTTGGAATTTTGCTCAGCTGTATCAATAGCAGTAATGACATGTGTTAGCCATCACTTAGCTCAAGCCCACAATTGAGAAGAGCTAAGGGCAAACAATGAGCCCTGCATTGGCACAGAATCTTATTTGACATAATAATGAATTACAGCTCTTGTTATCTCAGAAATACTCAGATCAATTCACCTGAGCATTTGTGGTAGATAATGATATGTTTACAAAAAGAGTCTAGGTGAATTTAGAGATATTTATCAGCTTATTATTAGTGTTAACTAAGCAAGGGATAGTACTAGACTGAGCTAGGTCTGCTTCTTACTCTCCACATTCATTGTTGTGATTTGCTCTATCTGACCTTTTTAGATACTGTGGAAAACTGTTTGCAAGCTGTTGTTGTTCAAATGAGACATGTCTTTGCAGTGGTGGTACTTGTCACTTCCTTTGATTGGCTAATTTTGTAAAATTTTATGGAATAAAGTGTTAGTTTTACAAATCATTAATTTTCTGAAAATTTGGCTGAAATCTATTTGCATATAAAGTACTTCTACTCCTCATGTAAAGCCATTCTTATGTTTTGGGGATAAGCCAGTCGCAAAACAAGCTGTACTGAGAGAATATCCAGGCATGCAGCACTGAGCTCCACAAACACTTACTGGATATTTAAGTGTGGTTGGCAGCCTTCTGCTTATCTCTGTGTTTAGTTTTGTATGGTCATGACAGGAGGCAGCTGAACCAATGCTTGACGGGGGAGAAAACCCCAGGAAGATAATTGTGACCTGTTGGTGTCTACATTATGCCGTGGAGGATGATGCAGGTGCTAGATGCTGGTAATGAACTGGCACATGGGGTCTGACATCATACTGTCCCCAGCGAAGTCTGAACTGAGTGTGAGCTCAGGCTGCCTAAAATTGCTGCAAATCCTTGTTGCAGGTAACACGAGACTGTGGGCTATTTTCAAACAATTCCCATCTCATCTTGTCCATCTGAAATTATCCGTGCAAGGTTAGATGACCTGACTAAAGGCTGTACTGTGTAGGGTCTCCTCTGGCTGTGTCTAAGCTTTCCTCAGGGAATACCGACAGGATCACTGAGATTCCTTCCAGGAAGTGAATTCAGTGCTCTAGACAGTTATGAGGGTACAACCTCTGTCTCCAGAAGCCTTAGACAAGATCTTTTTGTGGAGTCTCCTCCATCATGTAGTGCGAGAGATACAGCATGTAGTCCATATATCGATTTAATACATCAACTTAGAATTACCAGTCAAGTCTTGTGTTGCAAAGGATTTCTGCATAGTGCCCCATGCCAGTATAATGTGTTTCGAGAAAGTATATTCTCAGAAACCTGTTAAGCACAAGTCTATAAAATTGGGAAAGAATATACTGCGTCGCACACACAAACATGTAAGGGGACAGTTAAAAGCTATATATGGACCAGAGTTACAACTTCTGGAAAAAAATTTCTTAGGTATTGCGGTTTCTCCTGATGCGGTGTGAGATTTGAATGGCTAGAAAGAGTAATAACACATTTTAATAGGTGACTAGATATTTAGTTTTGTTTCTTCTCTTGAAGTCTGACTGCTGTCAGACTGAAAGCTCTTAGGCTGATTAATTATTGAAAGGACACACTAAATATTTTATACCTTTTTATTTTTTATTTCTTATCTATTGATACTTTTCTTCTAAGAGTTTACAACACCAGAGAAAAAATACATCACAATACATGCCAAGAACTTATATTGCTTCCTATAAAAGATTAAAAGAGAGTGAAGATTGTGTAAATATTTATTTCCTCGTTCCATCTTTGCTTCAATTTCTTCTCTCCTTCTCTGCAGTACATCTCTGAAACGTTTTTGTTTCATAAGTAACCAAATAATAATTTTTTTTGAGAACTTATATATTCAGCAGATTTGTGCTCCCCTCATGTAAGATGTTACATGAATGTACAATGAATGCAAATCCAGGTAGCAGAAAATTTGCTTTCTAGAAGGTAAGATGTGCCAAGCAGCAGTAGTGTGGTGCCGTAAGACTGGGGTAGACACAGGTTCATGAAGGACACGTTTTATGTCCTACCTTGCCGTATTATCAGGCACATCTCTTAGCATATCTGTGACTTAGGAGTCTTTACAGCCAACTATACAAATGTACAAAAAAATTCAGAATCAGAGACTCCAAAGCTGGAAATCACATTTTCCTCAGACGTTGGATATGAATTTAACATCTTGAGCAAGTCAATAAAACACTTTGTTTGCCATTCTAACATCTAGATGTTTCAAAGACCTGTACAGATTGCGTTGTGATTCTCCTAGAAGTGGTGCGTAGTGTGTACATATATGCACACAATGTATTATTTGTTCTTGACCTTTTATTTCATTGCCTGGATTCAAAGAGCACTGACACTGACTCAGATCAAAGTCCTCGTAACGATTGGGATTGTGCAAATACACCAGAGACAGCATCGGCCCAAAATGCTGTTGGTTTCACTGCATCCCATCGTACAACAAATGAATATGAAGGGAGCAAATTACTGGCCAACAGTCTTTGTGTTTATTGCTTATCTTTTGTTTTTAATTAGTTGAGAAATGTGATGTGTGTGTCTTTACATGATTGTTTTGATCTTCTCCAAAAACCCTGGTCTGTATCTTGGTGCTAAAACAAAACAGTGAGAACTTCAAAATAAAGGGTTTCTCAAGCAAGTAAATTAGCTAGAGATTCCTGGGTTAGAAGCCGTGGAGGGACAGAAGGGAATACTGTTATTTAGCTCTGAAGGGTGGAAAGAGGGATAGACTTAGCAGTCAGATGTTCCACATAAAATCACTCCGTTCAGTGCAGGAAATTAATGAGGAGACAGAGGTGTTCCTTATTCCTGCAGCTGGCTTTAACTCATGGCACTCCTGCCAGTAAGTCTTTTTCCTCAATGTACATATTTTATATGGATATTTCTCTTTGGGTGCAATTTTGATTTTAAAGAATCCAAGTCTCCTGTTCTACAGTCAGATTGTTGGAGGAGTAGAAGCGCCTCAGTATCTCACATCGTCTCCTCCAACTTCTCCCTTGGAGGGGGTTTTATAGAGTTAATGTCCTAATGTGTGCATTCGTAAGATTGGGGGATGGCATCTGGAGAATCACCTGCTATGTTGTGAGGCCTCATTAAAGAGAAAACAACAACCCTTTGCCATCTCACAGCCTTCACTTTTGTTCTTTCATTGTTTTTTACTAGAACAAACAAGCTGTAAGTGTACTCTGATGTGCATATTTGTGCCCAGTGAAAACCATCATGTCAGACATGCGCTCATTGTGTTGATCTGAACAAATGTTCTGCTGCTGATACTGCACTCAGTAGAGCTCAGTGTGAGCTGTGGTATTTTGTGACTCACGCTTCATCAAACTATAACTGCTAGCTGTGTTCTAGTCTTTGCCAGTTCCAGAGACCCAATATCTGATCCAAGCTCATTGGGGTTGATATAAACAATCTCAGTGCCTTCAGTTGGTTACATTCATCCAGAAAGGTTTTGGGATAAGTTGTCAGGATAGGATGTTAAATAATTTCTCCCTTTTGATTTTTAGATTTAAATATATTGGCCTGGAATTAATAGAGAGTGAGTGAGAGGGTGGGCCATACTGCAGTTCCTATGTTTCACTGCCAAAACCTCTTCTTGAACACCACGTTGTTTGCCCTGTGATTTTCCCTTCCATTGCAAAGATTCCCTGCTGTGAATAGAGGATGTTTGCGATTTCCAGACACCAGCTCACAGGGAAGGTCCAGTCACAAGTGGTTTGGTATTCCCGACGGTCTAGGGCTTGTACAGATTCCTCAAAGAGAGTTGATAGAAGAGCTCTGGAGAGTGCCACAGATATTGCTACCTCACCATCCAGTAGGAAAAGGCAATGTGGAATCTCTGTCTCTCCCTCCTAACACAGAGTTGTTGGAAATTTCCCCAATTTTAATGTGTTTAAATGAACATTTTAATTTACCTGTTGGTTGTCATTGGAACTAGACTTTTCTTCTTATATTAAATATGACATTTCTCCTCCCTTTTTTCAAACATTGTCTTGCTGCCTTCTTAGATGAAGTAGTGTGTCATATTGTTTGGTTTTTGTTTTTAAAAGCAATGTAATCTATTTTACAGAGTCTGGTAGTCATAAAGACTTGTAGTCCAGTCTTGTGAAGTCCTGTGACTAATTCATGATATATCCTTGTTCTGAAAGCTTACATGCCTTTGGCTAAGATATATGATGGATGTTTCATAGATAGTTTCATTTCTTTTACAGGAAAACTAAAATTTTATGATGTAAAGGATTTCTTGCCTATCATAAGTTTTATGCCTTTAGTAGTATTTTGCAGTACAGAAGCAGCACAAGGCCATGAGGTCTCCCACCCTTGTGCTGAAGATTGGAGAGGTCTGTGGGAATTTCAGGCCAATTACAGACTTTAAGACCCATGTGGTCTAATACGTTCCCTGCTATATGAGCTAAAGCAAAATCACTGCTAGTGGATACTAGCTCAGCAGTCAGATCCCATCTAGGTTACATATTCATGGTACTCCATGGTGAAGCTTTTTTAAGTGAAATCTAGCTGTTGATTTAAAAAAAAATCAAAATCGTAGATAATAATTTTATGTATACTCATGACCTTCAAAAATATCATGCTGCTTCTCTGGCTCGTCAGCTAAGACAACAATTCGGTCACCTGGCAACAAAAGTCATTCGATGAGTCACTCTTGAATACAAGGACGCCCCAGAGCCTGTTTGCCTCACAGCACTGAGTGACAAGAAATCCTCTCTGCTTGAGCTTCTGGATGTCACAGACCTCCTTATCTTGGATGACTCCTTCATACTGAACTACCTTTTGGTTGACAGCTTCTCAGACAAAGCTTAGTCCTGTGAAAGGTCTGCTTTATGTGGCATCTTGCCAAACCACGATCTGTCCTTGTATTAATTCATATTTAATTAATTAATTCTGTTTCTAGTGGTTTAGTCAACTAAGGCCAGGGCCAAGAATGCAATTAATTTCTTATTTAGGAAGGCTACCACTGAAATGAGGACCATTTTGCCTGAATAAAGAGCATTGGGATCACTTGCCTTTCATTATGTATTAAGGGTCTATTCAAAGCAAGTCACTGTTGTGTTACTTCCTCTTGTCATCACATAGGTGCAGAGAGAATGATAAAAATTCACCTCCTGCACACTGGTGACTGCAGGGTAAAAAGTTCACCACCAAGCTTAACTGTGCCTGTCTTAGCACCCATCCTTGCCTCCCTGCCGTGTTAGCGCACGTTCTGGTTGACGCATGCCTTGGAACCGGGTTCGGTGAAGCACCTGTCACGCCTCTTGATGCGGTGCCTAATAGGAGAGGTTTCTATTTCCAGCTCTGTTACTGATATACATAGTATAGAGTGAGGTGTAAATTACACAATATGCTTTTATGCTTCCATCTCTGATGTGACTGGAGGATCCAGCCCAGTCAGGGTAGCCTTCCACTGTACAGTAGGAGCCTTTTTTTATTTGTGCTAGTGCTCAAGGTGATTTTGGGGCAGGAGAGGGATGTTGTGTCCGCATCTAATATGTGAATTTACATGAAAACATAAATTATCCAGGAAAAAATGTTGATGGCTCGGTGCAAGGCAGTCCTTGATAGGTGCATGCTGATTGTGATACCATCCATGGAAAGTAGTTGGTGAACTCATAAGAGAAAGTGTGAGCAGGAAATCTGGTTGTCTTTACATTTTGTAAAGGTAGAGAGACATTAGCTGTGGCAATATCCCCTTGTTTTGGATATGCCATAGAGTCACAGTTCCAAGCATCTGTTGTAATCTACTCCAGAAGCATCTGTGCACCATGTAGTAAGTATAGCAACTTTCACCACATGTGGTTTATGGGAGTGACTTTTGAGTCGTTGTGAGTGGAAAGTACAATAGAACTATGAGAAGTTATCTTGGTGGGGAAAGAAAAGTCGTTGCTGGAGTTGATTTAATCATCTTCTCTCCCATAAGCTTCCACTCTAAATACTGGAACTGTCTAAATTTTCTTTTGTTTGGTCAGTGTTTTGTGCAAGCCTGCCAGTCACAAGATTTTCAGAAGCAGTGTATATTGTCTTTCAATTTGATTTTGCTTTCCCCTCCATGAAATGTTGAGATAAACACTTTCTTAGCCACTGAGTGGTTGTGGACCATATGTTCCTGTAAAAGCTGTAATTTCCCACTGAGGGCTTCTGGTTCCATTAAGCCGATGTGGGTGTGTGGTACATGCTGTAACACACGCTGACTTGAAGAGCTGCATTTTAAGTCTGCTGGGTACAGTGCTGGTGCCTGATGCTGAGACCTGAACCTAAAACATAGCTGAAGCATTTGGTGCCTAACGTGATGCCACATGTGAGTGTGAATGAGACAAATTTTCTTTTTTAGTTGTGTGCAACAGAGAACACATGGAAAAAGTGTCTTGGTATGATCAAGAGACTGTTGTTTATGCTCACAGAACAATGACAACACAGGGGCACTCTGAGGCGGACAGTGTTACAGAGGAGCAGCTATTCAATCACTAATCACATGTAATTCAGTTCGCTGGATACCCCAGGCATTAAAACAACGAAGATAAGACTGTCACTTTCCCCAAACCACTATACACCCCAAACACTTACCTTCCATGTGAAGGTGTAAGTTCTTTACCTTCCATGGGAAGGTAAAGTTAACAAGTGCTATGGATCTTCCCAAGGTCCATAATGGTTCTTGTAGAATCACAGAAGAACAACTGTTTCCTGAATTTCCGATTGGATGATGTTGAATTCACACAGTATGCCACAGTATTCACATCCTTGGGTGTGCATTATATGCCCCAACCCACTTAAAGTACTCGTGTAAGTTTACTCCACTTTTAGTAGCATTGTTAAGGATGACCAACCTGGGACTTAAAGGATATTTGGGTCCATCAGTTTGCACCTGGCTCTTTTTTTTTAAGGGCCAACTCCAAATCAAGCAGAATGTGGCAGAATGAACTCATTTTTTCTTGTGCCAGCTGCTGGGCTAGTGTGTGTCACAGGTGAGGGCATATATTGAGAGAAAGGCTGTGCACGAGGTTCACTGTGACTAAGAAATTAAGGTGGGCAGTCTCCCTGCTGGGAGTTGGTCTCCTGTGCCTCGAGGTCCCAAACATGGGCCAAGGGACTCTTGTGGTCCGTGCTGTCCCAGCCAGAATAAGAGGACAGCCTTTAGAACAGGCCATGAACGAGGAACTGTGGAATGATAAATTGTGTAGATTTCTTCTAATTTCAATGTAGCCTTCTCTGGTTACTCTGAACAATTAGTTATCCCAGCTCTGTTTGCTATAGAAAGCATCTATATGACTAGTCCTCAGTTAACTTCTGGATGCCCAAATTAGGAAAGCTGGAAGCACAAAAGCAAAGGAGCACAAGGAAATAGAAAGCAAATACAGTTAGCCAAAGGAAGAAGGGATTCAGCACACTCCTGTCAGCCAGACTCTTACAAGCAACTATTTTTGTTCCCTAATCTAAAACCACCTTTGTAGATTTTAATTTTTTTTTAATCCAAAGAAATTCTGTTTGTTATGCAAATCTTCTTACAACTTCCCTTCCTGCCACTTTAATATTTTATAAGAAAATATAATTTGGATTCTAAAATTTGTGTTTATTATAGGCTTGCAGAGCAGCTAACTGCCTACGAGATGGTTGTACACAAGCAGAGAGTTGTTAATTTCTGTAACCCCCTGATATTTAGTGGATGCACTAGATGTATGAAATATTTAATGTCCTTTTGGGGACTTCTGCAAGCTATCATTAAGTAATCTATAAAAGATTAAAAGTATGCTTATGATTTATTGTGATTTTTTTCCCCCTGTTCTAAATAAAAATGGTCCCTCTGTTTTGTACCTCTGGTTTTCTTCTATATAAGAAAAGCATGTTCTTGTTTCTTTTCTCTTTTTTAAAAATGATTTCTTCCAGAGTATATGCATAATTGATGATATGGTAGAATTATTTTAGGGATATTATGAGAATGAAAGCTGACTGACTTTCATTCACGGTCCAGGGAAGAAATATTTTTATTTTGATGGCTTAACAGTTTAAAACAAACAAACAAAACTCCCAAGCTTTTGAACACCTGAGTAAACATGTGGGAGAAAAGCTGTTTTTTCCCAGAATGTAACAGCCTGCTCAGATAGATGACTGAAGGAGCTTCAAGTCTATGTCCAAGACATCTAAGGAGGCCACAGAATAAGGCAAGTGATATTTTAAATTAAAAGATCAAGTGGCAAAAAAGCCAAAACATTCCAAACACCTCGCTTTAAATGGTTTTCAGGCTTTTAGAGATGTAACAATAAAAAACTGAAAAGGTCATCTTTTATGTGTTTTACCATGGAAGTTATATAAGTTATATATATTAGACTGATAAGCAAGATATAATTTATGGTAGTAAATATTGACTAATATGTAGAACAATTTTTTTGTGTGTGAAATTAGCCAGCTGGCTGCTGTTTGCTAGAAGTAAAAAATCTCCCATGTTGCAACTTTTTTTCCCTCACCAACTGAACGGTGAAGCTTCACAATTTCTGTGCCACAGAACATGAAGGAGTTTAGAAAATGTCCTTTTTTTGCTACTGTTGATGACTCGTAATTATTCTGTCTTCAGGGAACGATTCCATTTCTTTGAGCAGGAGGATTTTTTTTGTCATTTTATCAGGCCCCAGTCATGCCACTGTGTCTTGCTGTATAAAAGCTGACTTTGATGAAAGGTCGGCATTTATATGAATGTGACTCGGGATGAGGGAGATGCACAGGGCTGAAGTGGAAGGAAGAGACAGGAATGCTGCTGGGCAGAATCTGTACGGCAATACAGACCAGGATTGTCCTCCTTTCCTGGGAAGCAAGGTTAGTCATAGAGTCTCACCCTGTCCTTCAGTTCCAGACAGGAATCAAACTCTAGACTCCCGCTTCTCTCATGTTTAACTCTCTGTACCTGGTTGACACTGTGTATGAATGTAACACCTTCTGAGAAATGTTTTTCACTTGCCTCAACATACCTAACCAATTTAATTGATTTGATTTATTGAGAAGCTTAAGAGATGTATACCATTTTTTTGTTTTTTTCTTAAGCTAATTCATAGACCAGAAAGCATTTTCCATTAGATGGTTTTGGGGGTTATGAACTATTCTGCCAGTGCTTTGTGATGGGCTGGTTTTTGGTTGATGTGTATGTCTACATGCTGAGTGCTCTGCATTATAAATGATAACTGTTTTAACTGTGAGAATTATTCTAAGTCCTCTGCTACCTTTGGAGTAGCTATTGGAGAGTATTGGAAAGCATTACCTCCTTGTTAAGGAATTTGTGCTTTTGGAGCAAGAACATGTACCTGCTGTCCTTGCTGAAGAACTGCAAATGACATGAATATTATGTCATCAGTGAAACCCCAGGTAATTCATATATTGTTTCCATAGCTGAGAAGGTTGCACAGCCCTACTGCAATAATGTGCTCCTTTGTACAAGCTGGTGGTTTATTAATACCATGGGGAACATGACTCTCTATTTTATGGGAGAGAAAAACCACGAGAAGAAATTGAGGAGAATGCAAAATACCAGAGGACAATCACGAGTCTTTACAGCCTCAGCTCATCCTGTTGCTGCTATCTCCAGGAAATGGGTGATAGTTTTCTGTATGGATTTACTTTATTCAGGCTTAAGTTCCAGGCAAGATTAGAAGTAGAGTTTTGATCTAGGTTTGAGCAAACAGCTGTCCCTAGCGCTGCATTTGATTACTCCAGGGCAACCTTTCAGATCTGTGGTTCTGGTGGGCGCTGACACTAAATTGGGAGACAGCCTTGCAAATTTAATGTAAAAGAACAGGAACGCCATCTCTGAGTGAAATTCATTACACCCCCATGCCCTGAAGCAAGCCCTGCAGTGTGTACCATGTTGTTGGGGTGCAGTCAAAGCTGTCTAGAAAGCTGTCTTTCTAGGTACTGCAGGATAGGCCAGAATTCCAGATCCCTCTCTCTAAGAAGCACAGGAACAGCAGAAGATTACCGTAGGTTTGGTTTAGTTCAGTTGGTCCTTCTTGCCGCCGTCATCATGAATTTGGAATGATCACTAATATGTATTTTCCACAGAGTACAGTGACTGTCCATTTTCTCTGAGGGAAAATGTGTTCACTTATTTTTAGATCCTGCCTCAAGGAACCTCAGTATTCTACACAGAAATTAAATTGTTTTCTTCCTATTTCTGAGCCAACTCAAAGCAGCAAAACCCCCATCCTTTTATCTGGACAGAGTTCACATTTATCAAAATTGTTGCTGGTTTTTTAGTGCAAGTTCGGGTGATGCTGCATGAACCTCCCATGAAAAGACCTGTATGGAATATGGGAGAGGCTCAGTCGCAATAATTACATCCCAATAGCAGTGCTGCTGTAATTGTAATTGCAGTATGTAATTAAGGTGATATGGAGCTGTATTACTCACATGTGCCATTTTTTCATTAGAAATGTATGATTGTATTTAAATTCTCAGGTGACCTAATCCAATATAGTCACTGATGCCTGCAAGTGAGGCGGAAATGCCAATGTAATCATAAAAACCTTTACACTTGGTTCACTGAACCTCTAACTTGTTTTGGGTTCACTGAACCTCTAACTTGTTTCACTCTAACTTGTCTTTCAATCTAATCAGTCTACTAGAATTTAAATTCAGCATTTTGTTTATGTATTGTCATGGTTTCTTTCTGGAACGTTAGACACTGCTCTTTTTATTTCCTCTCCTGAGCAGTGTGATGGTGAGCAGTAAAGAGCTCAGTGGCAATAAGAGATTGTTTAATGGTAGACAAAAGCATCTACAAAAATTCTATGACTTTCATATGTGGATATCTCTACAGCTGAACCTCCTCTGAAACAGTATTTGAGCAATGTGAGTGCTTTCAGAATTCCTTTCTGTCTTCCTCTTCACTAGTGTGGTCTGAACCAGAATCCCCTCATCAGAGCGTACTTTATGTATATGTGATATTTTAAAACTGAAGTAAAACCTGGATGGCTCAGATTGAAATTAATTAGTTATTGATGTTTTTCAGGCACTTTATTTAGGGAGTTCTTCAGATGATTAAATACCATCTTTTTCTCCTTTTCAACCTCCCTGTTAACCTTCTTCGAAAAGGAAAGAATGAAGAATTATTTTCATTACGATAGCGTAGGATTGTTTTTTCTGTGGAAAACCACAGAAGAAATTTAAAGAGGAAAGCACCAAAATGCGACTTCTAAAAAATTCTGAACCAAAGAAGAAAAAAATGAACTGTAATAAGAATTAAAAATATGTAATATATGAAATTAATCTGAAAACCGAAGGAAACATTAATTAAAGCAAAATTCTTGAGTTGAGAAAGGCAGCTCTCCTGATTTCTGAATGTTTAACTGTAGCCCTGGTTTCAAAGTGGTCGTATTCCAAAATAGCTAAATTTTGCGATTTGAAGCCCAGAATGGCTTGTGCCAAAAAAGCCTTGATTCAGAGCTCATTGTTGCAGCTCTTGTAACTCTAATGAGCTGTAGTGCAAGTCATAAAATCAAATAGTGCTCTTAATGGCTGTTATGAGGTGCAAAAATCATTCAATAAAGTTCTATAATAATGATAAAAAGGTGGCGGTTTCTGTCTCAAAATATCCTGTGTGAAATTTGTCCTCTAAACTTTTGCAGTTGTGTTTCCTCATCCACAGACTTAAAGTCAGAATTCCCTGCTTCTGTAATTCTTTGTTAGTGGTGCTACTGTTCTGAACTATGGTAGTGTCATGTGCGTTCATAGGTGGCAATGGAGAACCCATGTGGTCTGGTGCTTAGGGAAAGCTCTGAATCAGTGCCTGGTTCTGATACCAGCTCCGTCGAGGTCTGACTGCCATGTTGTGCAAATTTCTTCGTTCTTCCTTCTCCTTGTTCATGAACAAGCACTGCTGTGACAGGCAGGTGATGCAGGCAGTGACTGTCACAGCGAGGCATTGCTGTTGAATGCTGTTGTTCTGCATGAGTAGTTTCTCCCCAGCTTGCCTGGTCTGGCTGGCAGCCCTTGCCAAGCCGGGCTCCTGTTGATGTCCACCCACCACTTCACACCTTCATTGATTCAGGTGTGAAATCGGGAGGAATGATTATCACACCAAGCCCACCCACCAGCAACCTGAGTTGAGACACACTTTGATGAATGTTTGTGACATGCTGCAGAGTCTGGAGCTGTGAGACGCTGCACCAGGACACCAAGAGGAGAGAGATGTGTCTGGGTTCTGGGAGGGGAATCAGGTGTAGGGAACAGTCCCTGCCAAGGACGGTGTTTCAGGTGGCTTTGCAAGACTTTCCATTTGGTAATTTTTGTCCTTCAGTTCCTGTGTAATTCCACATTATGGATTATGTATTTACAAACATCCAGAGCTGCCTGTGAAGTAGAACTAAAAGATGAAAGTGTTATTTACAATTTGTCATGATGCCGTGTGCTGCTGATGAACCATTTTCTCATTTCTCCCCTCTGCTCCCTGATAAAATAAGAGTGATTGTACATGGTACACCAGAGTTAATGACTCATCCCGCTGCTCTGAACGTTACAGAGAGTTTGAAAGGGACTTTTATCTCTAAATACAGATTCTGCATTTCTGATCTAAGTTGGAGGTTTTGAGCATACATTTTGAAAAGCAACCATTTGCATCTACATCATACATTTCAAGAGTTTTATGTGACTATTGTTGCAAAATTTATCGGAAAAGCAGTGGGAGTTCTCCCGCCACCAGTTAAGTTGCTTGAACAGTAGAAAGGGCAAAGCTCACACTGTTCTCAAATGAGTAGGGCCAAAACTCTGCCACTTGACTTGGGTCTGCTTTTGTTTGGTGAAGTTACAAATAGTTTATGAAAGTTTGTTGTGAGAGATAAATTTGTAGGAATTGTTGCATTTGATACTTTTCCTTTTTAAGTAGAAACAATATAAAAAAGCTTAATTCAGCACAGAATAAATCTCAGTTTTGTTGCAGCGATTGTATAAAACTAGGCTGCTCTGCTCTACATTGCCTTTAAACTGTTTATATTACTTAAAATGTCATTCCTGATGAGAGTTTGGCTTAGGACTGCAGCAAGAGCCATTTTATTCCATGTATGGACCTGGTCTCTCAAAGCTATTTTAGTGAGTAACTAGAAAATGTTTTTTAGTGAGGCATGATTTCATTTGCCTTTATGGGCATTGGCCAGTTTAGTGAGGGAGCTGCACTATTCTGTAACTCTTCTCTGCATTGTTTCATGGAAAAGACAGGAATTTTCAGGTGCAGCCCGGGGTTATGCTTTTTAAACACTTTATTTACAATTACATCTTAAAATCACTGTGTTCTGTGTTTAGCTACTGAGGAATGAAACCCTTCTGTGCCTAGAAGAAGCTCCGTTAGAAAAATTACATCCCCTGTTGGTGTTAAGCAACATTGCCTTTAACAGAACCAAGCAATTTTTATTCCATTGCAGTCACTGATTCCAGCTTTCACATTTCAACCTTCAGAAAAGCTTCAATTTCTCTTGTTAGAGCACAGTGACAGGCAGGTGAAGATCTGCTGGTTCTACAGTGGAATCAAAAGTCTTTCCTTAATCTTTCATCCTTGAGACTACATTGTGACAGTTCTGCAGATGTAAGGGGATGTCATGCTAAAGAAATAATTTTGAGTCGTTTTATGTTTGAGGCACCATTTGGTGTTTGTTCAGAATCCTCCCTAGTAGTAATTGATATGATGTGGTCTTTTAACTTTAAGGAAATGTTATAAATGTGGTGATTATATGTATAAATACTAGATGTAATTAAAAATAGCAGTCTTTTATGCCACTGAGTACTCATTTGTAAGTGCAGAACCTGTAAGTAGCAAACGGTCATTCTAATATGGCTTCCCAGTTTCCTCCATATATATTCTAGAAAGTTCTTTATTTCTCTTTCATGGGATTTGTGTTTGGAATTAAACAGCAAATTGTACCTCTGACAAGATATGCAGCCATTGTGTTGAGACTACCAACTGCTGAGATCCATTGTTATAATCTTTATACTTAAGTGACCTGGAGTCACATTTTCAAAGGTATTTATTTACTTAACAGACTAAATGGGATTTCAGAATTGCCTAAGTAAATTAGAGTCCTAATTCACACTGCAGATCTTATTAGGAGACTTCATGTACCTTTAGGTGCCTAAATACCTTTGTATAGCTGCCTGCTAGGGCTGACCTGAAAGCACCCCTGAAGGCCACAAAACAGTAGTTAAAACACAACAGTTTCTGGCAGACTTTTGAAATTAGTAATTAAATTCAAATTACTGAAGAAGAAGTGAAGGGTGTTGAATTTGTTACTGATCTTTGGTTTTTCAAAATACTGTGAGCCACCTGCCTGAGTGAGCCCATGTTACAGGGCTGGGCTGTGGGTGGTTGGGTGGGTGGGCTGGAGTGGTTGTGGGCCTGATAGAACACACAGGTAGCCTGTGCTGCTTCCAGCTGGGTTCAGTCTATAGCCATTTCATGCTTCTTCTGCTGATATGAATGAAGACTTAAAAGCATCCTTAGCAACTGTCAGAGAAATTTGTGGTTGATATCTCATTAGCTTGGATCTTAGTGTCTCCTCGAAATACTGCTGCCATTTCTTGGCTTACTTTTGTTCAGCGTGGAGTTCTTGCAAGCTTGTCTTTCAGGCACAAGTTCTGTAGACGTTCCTTTTAGAACTTCTGCTTGTTACCAATGAAATATCTTGAATTCTTTTTTATGTATTTGTTAAACTGACTACTTAGCTTCATCTTTCTCTTAGCAAAGAAAAGAGAAAACATGCAAATAATTCAGAAGTTGCAAAATTGGATCCTGTAAATCCTGAATAGGGTCTTCAAAATTTAGCTGTGCAGCAGTGTGATTTTTAAATATTTTGATACTTCGATATTTGGAGACATTTAGATATATGATGATGACTGATTTTTTGTATCACAGGATTGTCACTAAATACTTAATAGTCAGTTGAGGAGGTCCTTGCGCAAGGGAGAAATTTCTTTTTGAGCATGTGGCTAAATTCATCTGAACTGTGAGTTCATCTGTCCTTGACTTTGGTGTTACCCTTGAAAAGCATTACATTGTCAAATACACCTGAATTTACTAGATGCTGAAGAACACTTACTAAAAGTCATAAAGGTAGAGAAGTCAGAGATACCTCTACTAACATATGACAATGTCATGTTAGAGTAGCTCTCAGTAAGAAAGTGTGTCTCTATACGTATACCCCAGGACTGGACCATAAGGTACTTGTGTATTTGTCTTTTAATCTGAAACAGGAGAGGTTAATAGTGGTTAGTTGAAGTGTTTGTATGGGAATAATATTCCCAGCACATTTTTTATTGGGACAAAGGAGGATAATTAGTAGCAAAACACAACAAAAAGTCATTCGTTAGGTACAGTGGTGCTGAGAGAAGCATACCATATTATATAATTTATAATAATTTAAGCCCCAAGATCCAAAGAGCTCTTTTGTCTCAAAAGACAATTCCTTTGCTTATTGTACTGGGAATTCCACAGGTGCTGAAAGGCATAATAGCAGTTGGGTTCCAGAATACCTTGGACCTCTCTCTGAATATCCTGAGTGGAAAAAGTCAGTAACACTCTTCTGAGCATGTACCACATGGAGAGGAAAAAACACCTGTTTCTGAGCAATGGTTAGCAAAAGGCTGTGAAAACAGCTGGGAAAATATTACATCCTTACAATGGCAATGGCATGCTGCTGTCACTTGAAAATGCTGAAGCTCCATGATAAGCTGTTAAATTGAAGTCCCTTAATATCACCTTTAAAGTTTTTCACCTCAGGTTCTTGGATAGTTCTGCTTCGTTTTTTGCTACAGTAGGCGGTTTTGTTTTGCACTGGCTTGCACATCAAGTACAGTTAGTTAATGAAAATTTAATTTCTGTTAATGTAGAGGCTCTTGTTATGTAGGAAAATATATTGTACCAGTAAAGACTCGGACCCCTTCTCACATTAGAAATGAAACTCTGAATTTTTATTTTAAGGCCAATTATTTCGGTTTAAGTAATCTTGGAAATGGCTTGATGTGGAAGGTCTGTGTTTACTGTTTTTTTATTTTGACAGTTGTGAGGCAAAGGTTAGTGAACATGCTAAATAGAGAAGGATCAAATATAGTGGAAAGGGTTGTGATGACTGATTCTGAGGCTTTAAGTCTTTGACACTGTTTTTGGGTGCTACAATGCAGTCCAGCTTTCATTGCTGGCTAGAGCTATGTGGAAGCAGGAGAGGAGCCAAGTGTTAAAGGCTTAGAAATAAGTATCAGCAGAAACTAAGGTTGTGCAGTGTCTGATGCAAGTAGAAGTGGATGAAGGGTAAACAAACCATTAGAAATATGGAAGTAGATCTTTAATGCCTAAATCCTCAAATGAATGTGTCCTTCAGGATGGTTCCACTTCTGTACGAACAAAAGGTTGTGCCGTGGCCTGACTTGTCCTGCTCACTGTGAGACAGGCATCAGGTTACCTGTGGGTAGGGATCTTGAATTAGTCCAGTGTCCTCACAAATAAGGTATTCAATGCTCAGACAAACAAATATTTTGGTAAATGACATTGCACTTTGAGAATAAAATAGCTTCTGTGTGTGTCTGCTGGGTTAGGTGATCGGTGCAGTGTAGCAGTCTGTCCATCTGATAGCGTGCTTTGAGTGTTCTAAATATTGTTTATTTGTTTGACAGGCATTATGCTTTCCTATTGAGAGCTCAAGCAATTCATCTATAATAATCTACCTTGAACGTTTTTTTTCATTAAACATGAACTAATATGATTTGCTGGGGAATTGGAATGAAAAGCCATTTAGATTTAAAACACTTAATTGCTCTTCACACAAGATCCTTTGCAATGCCATTCTCTTTTCAGCTCTTTTTGTAGTGCTGTTCCCAGAGAGATGGCCTCACTAACAAGAGACAGGGACTGTAAGATAAGACCTGATCAGATACCTCAGTGTGAGCTGTGGGAAATGTGTGTATGATGGAAAAAACAGCTTTTAAAAAGAATGCTACCACCAAAAAAAAAAGGGTTCTATTGTTGTGAAGCTGTGTGGATATTATTCTTTGTGTAGTGCCAAGAACAAGATCCAGGCTCAGGAAATGGTATTTGACTTTATTTGTTATCTTAGAGTTTAAAGTCCATGATCTCTTCTCTGTAGAGACAAAGTCAAAGGAAAAGACACTGATTGACTCAGTAGCTTACAGAGTTTCCCAAGAAGTGTTTTCCCCAGATCATTTAACTTAACTGCTCTCTGACTGCTAAAACCCGAAATGATAAACTGTCTTTACTGCAGACTGGATGTCTACAAAGGGTGGCGAGGGTGAAAGAGTGTGTCTCCTATTTCCATATAGCAACATTTGTGGCATCTCATCGTCGGGAAGAAAGGAGACAATATTTTATTAAACTATTTGCATTACAGTAGTGCTGGTAGGACAGTTAGGACCACAGACTCCAGTTTTCATGCTCTTAACAAAAGTAAATTTAATTCTCACCCCCAAAAAGGTTACATTTCAAACAAAAGTTGTAGTACAAAAATATTTTATCTGTAGTCAAATGAAACTATCTTTTTAAAATCTGCCTAATTGAAGAATGATACAATGAAGTGTAAGCTTGAGAAGAAGTGGCAAGCAATTTTCACTTAGCATAAAACAATACTGTAGAATCCTTACGACATTATCAAGTAGTTTCTCATACTCTCATATCATAGTAATGGCTGCTGCTGAATGTCACTTCATCTGGTTGTGCCTCAGATCTTTTCTGATTCATTTATTCTCACTTTATTTGACATCTGCATCATGGATCTACATGTCAACCATTCACAGCAAAGTTGTTCTTACATTAAAATGTTGAATCAGTTTAGCAGTACTAAGTCAGAGGTGGAAGTTGGATGTCCTGTGGGTTTGCAAAAAAAGAAAAAAAACCCTCAACCCCAAACTCCCTCAAACAACATGGTTTGGAAGTCTTTCCTCATCGTGTTATCATGGTCCAATTTGCAATGTACATGAGCATATGTGTGTGCAGAGCCGCAGGACACATCACTTGAAACATGGTTGTGCTGTTAGGATCAATTTTGCCCTGCATTTTTCGGTGTCTCCTTATGGGAAGAGCCTTTCATTCCAGTCATACATCAGGTTGCTTTGACTTACACCTACCACGAAATATGTATATGTAAGTAAAACAAAATGTCTTCAGGCATCAGAGCTGAGCACTTTCTCAGCAAATGTAACATTCTTGGTGCAAGAGTATACACTGAAATAACTAATGTCAGGGGATACACACAGGAGGTATTTTTAATATTTGAAGTTCAGACAGCAAACCACATTGCCTTCAACAGGTTTCTTAGAAAATTACCAAACCTCTGAAATGATTTAAATAAAGATGAAAAATATTTTGTCAGACTGGCAGAATTGTAATGTCCTCAGGGGTCAGAAAAAGCATATAAATACTGTTTAATGTTGTATTTTGTAACGGTTGCTTCTTCATTGTCATTGAAATTTGGTTTTATCTATCTAGCAAAATGCTAAACGTTTCCATAGGGAATATGTTCTAACATCGAAGA
>WEKX01007696.1:120035-155951 GCA_013390025.1 Pitta sordida
GTTTGGGATTATTTTTGCATTGTTTTCTTTTTTTCTAATGGCACAGGTGAGTCAGTTGTGGTTTACATCCAGCCAAGGGCTGAAGCCTTTTAATTTGAAATATTGAACAGTAAACATCTCTTTCATTCAGATCATTCCAAAGCAAAACATAGGAAATTATAACTCTGATGGAATCCTGCTGAGCAAGACATAAAAGACAAGCTAGAAAAATAAAAAAACCCCAAATTTCTCAAATACATATTACCCCAATCTGAGTAAACCCTAAACATCTCGGAATGAGCATTCTCAATCAGTGCACTAATCCAGGAAATATTCTGATCATCAGAGCTCGTCATGTTAAACCTGTATGTACTGTGTGAAATTTAGGCAATGGTGATGCACAATGAATTACATTATTGTTTGGTTCCAATGACTGCAAGGTGTGGGATGAATTCCAGTGCATTATTTTTAGCAAGCCACTTATTCTCCGGAGTTGAGACGTGCTTCAGAGATGGCTCCACTTTGATAAAATGCTGACAGGTTCCTAATGCCAAACACATTTTCTGTGTGCTTGACTGGATCATTGGTTGTTGATTTGCTGGAATATCTTGTCCTGGAGTCACTGCCCTGGGGAGAAGCTGAGTGAACTGCCTCTGAACTACAGGCTCCATGCTTTCAGAAACAACTCTTTGCTCTAAACAAGTGCTTCGCACATTTTTGTGAAGAATGGTCAAACATTTCATAATCCTTCATTCTAAGGAAGAGGAAAAAATAACTAAAGATGGGGAAATTCCTCACACTTAAGAAGTAGCCTTTTTGTGTGTTGCTCTAGAGCATGCATCATGTCGCCAAATTGACCAGCTATAATGGAATTGATCATGTTGCAAAATGGAACCTCCTTCTTTACACTTGAAGGCTGGCTCCAGGTGCCCATGTGGGTGTGATGGTAAGGATTTGGGTGGAGGTATGAAATGTAACTAAATTAGAAGCTCTGTTCCTGTGTTCTTCAGCTATAAAAATAGGAAACTTGTTATATGCCTTGTTATATGTTCAATCATAAAATGGAGCATGTGGGTGCAGTTGGGGAAGGCTTTTGTTTTCTTAGCTTCTAAACTAAAAAATTGTAGGCCTAACCCCTTTTTTGTTGTTGTAGCATTTCTTATTTAGCTTTAACATAGCATGGCAAAACCAGAAAACATCCTTATTAGTTGCTGGCTTTGTCTACAGTAGCATTTCCCTTCCACAATGGTGATAGCTACTGGTATTTTAATTGGTGCCTAGTGTCCTCTCACTGTCACCATGCCTGGATTATTTGGTAGTCCCAGCTGGTGGCTGTGGCCACTAGGGTTAATAGGAATGCAGGCACAGCTGGTCTGGGTCAAATCCCAGTGTGCTTTAGTTTGTTAAAATTTCCGATGGCCTCCAGTATGTGATAGAAAGGATATAGCAGTTAAAAGGTATCTTTCATTATCATAGACTAATTAGGGCTGTCCTAACTTCCTGAGGGAATATGTGGCGATACCCAGTAGTTACAGTATATTTAGACCAGGCAGGAATTACTAGGCTGCGGAGGAGAAAATGTACTTGTTTCTGCTTCTGTGTTCTTTAGCTCTTTCTTCTAGCTCAATGAAATTTAACCTGAGTGAAAAACAAAATTGAGGAGGAAAAATTAGAAAACGTTCTCCATTCTTTTAGCCTGTGCCTCTAGCCCCTAAAGAAGACTATCAGTGTTTTCTTTCTCACTATGAAAATGTGATTGTATCAAAATTGTATTGTATCACAAAAGCAGCCTTTTTTCAAATTCGGCGATTTTTTCCCCCTTTTCCCCTTCATTTTTGTTTTATTTTTCATTTACATCACTGAGTCTGGTGATATTTTGCTGGCATCTCTCGAGTGAAAACAGGCTTTGTGTTCATGAGCTTCTAATCGGAAGTGATGACAAGTCCTTGATTGGGGCACCGTTGCCCTTGTCCTCATGAAATATTTTTTCCTTTCTTATGTCATTGGACATGCAACTGTAATAAAGGTCAGTTTCTGCCACTGGATATGTGTAGGAGTTGATGCCTGTTACCTTTGTGCAGGAACACCTCACAGTGACATCTGTAATTGTGCTGAACATGGTTTCCTCCATTTCACGGGAATAAAATGATGCTTGTGCATTATTAAAAGAGCCTAACAAGTTTCCTGGGGAGAGACCGTGAAATGCAGTATATAATAGTGTTTATGTAATTAATGCCTTGGGATTGGAATGAAAAACACTGCTACTTTGCAACCGTAATTTTCAGTTTCTGGGCAGCCTCAGAGTAACAAGAAAATTGTGAATTGCATATAAAGTCCCTAAAATGTTGTCTCTGATAGGAAAGGTGGACAATTTTGGTGTTTTGAAGTGAAGCCCCTCCTGAAGGCCCTATGCCTATGTAGGGGACATCATTTGTCCTTTCTGTAACAGTGCTGAGCTGAACACAGTGCCCTTGGCCTGACTTAGTTTACACTATTGTGAAACAACTGAACAAAGGGTACTGTACTGTTCTCATGGAGTGGGGCTCATATATGAGGAAATTACCATGAGCTCTGTGATAGAAGATAATAAACAGTGTGCAGTTGTCTCTTAGGAGAGCCCTGCCATTTGGCTTCATTGCAGAAGAGAGTGTGGGAAGATAAGGGGAAGGGCTAATTTTTGGTGACCTGGGTGGATAGTCAGGACTCTCTGGAAATGGGTTGCATGGACCACAGGGTGATAGAGCCAGAGCAGCCAGCTTAGGAGAGTTGCTGTCATGCAGAATGCAAATTGTGTAGGCTTGTTTCAGTGGAGGATAATGCGAAGTCCTAAGGAGACTTGTCCAGAGAAGCTTTACAGGTCTTGTATTGTTATGCCTTGTACACAGTAATGAGGTATCAGCTCTTAGCATTGGTGCATTTCCATTACACAGTCAAATCTGCAAATTTGCAAAGACCTAGATCAGGTGGGCTATACTCCTGTGGTGCATGTCTGTTAAACATTGTTTTACCTGAAACAATTTAAGTAATTGGACTAATTACAACACTTCAGGTATTATTGATATTGCGTCCTACTCTTAATTACTCTACTGTAAGTTTAGAGTAATGCTCTTCAGAGGGAAGGTGTTGGATGCAATGCAGTAAAGATCAAAAGATTGTGTGGGATTTATAGAGGGTTGAAATTTTGGTGTTGGCAAATGAAAAAACAGAAAGAGGAGAGGTAAAATTCTGTGTTGATATCATGGTATTGCACTATAAACTGGTGTATTGCCATGGACTTGAGAAAGTACTCTCTCTGGAGTATTCTCAGAGTACAGAAAGTATTCTCACTGGAGAATCTGGTCTCCTGAGCCTACATATGCTGTTAATATCATAAAAAGTTATCTTAATTATGTACTTCTAAAAATGTTCTCTTAGTTTACTAGATGGTACCCTGGATATGATGGGAATTGGCCCAAACAATTTTGCTTTCCATGGGCTGATAACAGTCTGTTTATTAAAGGTTTTTAATCCTCTCTTTCTGTATTCATGTTCTGCTTTGGTCTTGCTTATTCACAATTGAATGCCTCTGGTTATTTTAGCTGTCATGTGCTCAATATCTGTTGCTTTGCGTAGTAGAACTGGAATAAACTGGCTGCGCTGTGAGATGTTCAGTCCCTACTTAAGACAATGATCATTTAGCTGTCTCATTTCCTTAGCAATACTTTAAAGATTAATCACAGACGGCAGTGTAAGCCAAGAAAAAGATTGTTGAAATAGATTAGAAATTAAGTATTTTTCTTTATGGTGTTTTGTTCCAACTCAATATTTTCATAACTTGGTGCAGAATTCACAACAACCACAATGACTTGTCCATATGACTGAAATTGGGATGAGTGGTGATAGAGCAGTTCTTAAATATGCATGGCTAAATTTGCGGGGCCTGAAGGAAACAGTCAGGCGCTTAACACCAGTGGGAGACGTGGATATGCTTCCCTTGGGGTTGGAGAGGTGGCCACTCATTTGATGGACCTCAGACAGAGGGCAAAGTACAAACTTCTGACCAGCTGGAGACTGCTAGACTGCTTAGAACTTCTGTTTTTTTCAGTTTAACAGCATGGTGGAGAGAAGGATGGCTTAAAATATCTAGCAGAAGTATTCTGGTTTTACTTACTTTACTCCTAAATTCTTAGGATCTTTGCAATTAGAGTTCGATTTTTAGTTGGTTTGATTGTCATATTACCAATTTTATGACAATAGTTTTGAAACCTGATTTTTTATGGTAAAAATGAAGTAATGGCCTCAATATCAACATGTTATTTCCTGTGTAAAAAAACCAAACCAAACTAAAAATCCCCTCAAAACCACACAGAAAAACCAAGTACCCTCACTTAAAGCAATCTTCCCCCTCCCCTCCACTGTAATGCATATATCAAAAGGACATGATATGATCTTGCTTTTCTTCCTTCAGAGTAACAAGTATCAACACTGCTGCAGAATGTCTCCTACTTGGCCATGATTAATTCTGTTGGGTGATTTACTAATTCCACTATGGGCTTGAGAGCTGGAGTTGGTCTTTGTTCTCTTTCTGAAGTAATGTATTTGTGTGTTTTGTTTTGTTTTGTTTTTTGACAGGCAATCAGTCAGTCTTAACTGAGTAGCTTTGAAAGAATGAATCATGGGATCAACTAAAGTTGAGGATGAATGTTCAGACTGTAGTTTATGAAGTTTGTTTCATTGCTTAATAATGCAACAAAGGAGGGCTAGGGGAATTTTGACCTTAGCAGGTGTGGATTTGGCTGTATTTTGGGGAGAGACAGCATGTCACAAACATGCTGGCTGCTTATAATTTGAGCACTATGCATTTAAATCTGGATGGAGGAGATCTCTGGGAGGGAGGACCCTGAAGCTCAGTGAAGCTGAATTGCCTGTACGCAGCTTAAGACAAATCCTTAGAAAAGTTACCTGGTCACTGCACAGACCTTTGCCAGGCCATGTTTCTCAACAGTTATGCCCCAGCTGAGTAAATACACCCTTTGAGCAAAGACCAGATTTGACAACTGAAATAGTGTTTGTCATGCTTTCAGACTCAAGCACAAACCAAAGCCCTCAAAAGTGCATGTGGGATGATGAGAGCAATCGGTTTTGTTTCCTAGAGAATAGGTTTTGTGTTCTTTGCTGTTATAGCTCCTCAAGTATCCTCCGTGGCTCCATATATACATTTTCTTACCTTTTGGGACCTTTTTTCTTATTGTTTGGTCTTCTATACATTAGGATGAAGAGAATATTCAATTCTGCCACACTGATGTGGTGTAATTTTCATCTCTAATTACATAAACTCTATGTATAAGATTATTCAATTATTTTTATTGTGATAGAGTCTTAGACCTGTCTCAGTCAAGGTCTCCTAGGATTTTCACAAATGCAAAGCAAAGCGTGTATTACCCATAAGAAAAATCTTAGAGCTATTTTGGCCTGTCCTGCTTTTTGTGTAAATGAATATGAAATTTCTAAAAGGTACAGTTCCATTGGTTTTGAAAGCGGATTATAGTGCTAGCATCTGCAAGTCAGAGGAGGCCTAGGGTCTGTCTGCTTCACCACTTAGTTATTCAATATTGCAGCTGGAGATGGGGAGGCCATATGCAGTGTACTGTCGCTGTGTGACAAAAGATTTCACTTGGCTGGAGCTGCCTCAAGCTGTCACAGGTGTTCTTCTTTCATTTACAATAGCTCCCTTAAAATATAAATGACTGCATTTATTACATCAGCTCTTTTTCCATCTTTGGAATACCCCAGCTAAAGTTACATTACACATAACAAATGTTCTTGCTCCCCTGAGAATTAGTTTAATTACTGATGTAGGTGGGTAGAAGATGTATTGCATCTGAGATGTTAATTTTACCGTGTTTTAATTAAGAGGTCAAGTGTGAAAGGCTGCAGAATACCTCCTGCTTAAAGATGCTTTGACTAGAATGGTGGGGCTAGAAGGCACTGATATGATGAGTGTTTTACTGTCTGTAGGAGTATCGACTTTCCCCATGCATCTCATTACAATGAGGGTGGCATCTGGAAATACATGCCATTTTCTATTTGCTCATTGTACTTCCTAAAATTAAAGACTTTTTGTGTCCAGAGTTTTTGAGCTCCATATCTCTCATTCTAGAGGTGATGGTCACTTGTGGGTACCTCTAGTTTTAACTGGAAATGTCGGGACTGCATCCTCCCTCCCTGAGTGTTTGGAGAATGGGACTGTGAGCATCCCACACCCCTGTGCTCTGGCACAAGAGAGGATGTGGGGCATGGGTTCACCAGAGGACCAGAGGTGCTGCCATCTCTGAACACACAATTGTTTCATACTTAGGTTTTATTGTAAGTGTGGGCAGATTCATTTTGGCATTTCGTTTGCAAGTCCTGTTTGTAGCTAACTCCAAAACCAAGGAAATAGACACGGAAAGCATTTGGGGGAAAAAATGGGCAGGCAGAAGGGTGTGTCTCATAGCAAGAATAGAGAGAACTGGGCAGTAAGAACTCCCTGCAGTAGGGTGTCTGGGACATCCCCCACTGCGCTTGTTACGTTTGCCCTGGCAGCTGGAGCAGCAATGGCAGAGATAAGAGCAGGTATTCACTGGCTAATGTTTGCTTTGGATTGACTTACTGCACTTCAGAAACGCTAAGTGACCAACTTCTTCAAGGAGCTCTAAAGAGGACAGTTGATGTTTTTTTATTACATAACACCTTTTTCATTGCTTACTATGTGAGTTGCTGATTCATTAAGATGTTCTTGTGATGTGTGACACAGAAAGTTCCGTTTCAGAAACATTTCTTGTGGTTTTTTTGCTGCTGGGTTTTGGGATTTTTTTTTAAGTGATGATCACTTTCTCTTACTTTTAAAGAATAATAACAGTTCAGCTATGCGACTGCCTTCCTCTGCATCCCTGCAGGATGCAGTGTAATTCCAGTGTAATACTGGAAAAACACAGAGTTAAATATTAACATCTACTACTGAATGTTCCCACTGGAAAAATCAGGAACATTTCCGAACAGTGAAAGCAGACTTTCCTTTCCTGCAGTTAAGTTTTGATGATTAACTTTTAAAACTACAGCTTCCTTGGTCATTTTAACCTGGTTTAAACTTAGAAATTGAAAGTCTTATTTCGCAAGTGCTCTCACCCAGGCTGCTTCTCCCTTCCAGATAATAGGGGAGGAATCTTATGTGGTGAGTTAGTGATGAAACGTAGAGTAAGTGTTATCAAGGTAAGAGCTTGATTTTCCCCCCTCCCATTTGTACTTTGTTTTGGAAATAGAACTTTAGTTCCCTGCTCTTTGGGTCAGAAATGTGATTTTATCAAGTGTTATGATTTGATGTTGATGCCACTCTGACCTCTTAAAGCATACTTGGAGTTGGGGTTCCTCTTGGATTATGAAAACATAACTGAACCCGTTTGTATTAGCTGAGGACCTAATCAGCTGAGGTCACAAATGCAGCATTTTCTTCTGCCAGCTTCAAATGTCACTATCAGTGTCTGCTGAAATAAAAATGTGCACAAAGGAAATCGGTTTAATGAAGAGAAGGATTCTTTCACTCTTAACAGTTTAATGTCTTTAGAGCATGTATTTATTCTGTCTTACTGGTTGTCTCGGGTGTCAAGACTTCTGCCTCCGTGCACCAGGAATCCCCGCTCAAGGTGCTAAAGCTCTAATCTTTGTAGAGCAGCTCAGGTATCAGCTGTGGTGAAGCAGAAGTAAAGCCTAGAAAGGGCTAGATTGGTGAGTGTAAGGTTTGTGGGGTGGTATTGCTGAAGCTTCCCTCTGTGTGGGTAAAAATTGTGCATGGTGATATGGACCTAATCCTTCAGAGGTAAAATCATATTATTTGTTTTAATTCCGATTCACTTGCATTTATGCAGTAGTATCCCAAAGAAGTAGAGGTCCTGGCATTTGCATGAGGCACGTGCTTCTGCCCACAAACAGCCAGTAAGATAAGTCAATAAAAACAAGCCATGCAAGGCATGAATTGCTTGGAGATGGAAGAGACCTATTAGGCTATCTAGCCCTCCTACATGCCAGTGAATAATTGCTTCAACTGAATTTGCTTTAAAGGGCAGATGAATAGCTCAGTAAAGCACAGGATCACATTTTCTGTGTGATACGGTGGAAGGGCTCTCTGCTTCTGTTTTTACACATACGTCTAGCTTTGAACCTCAGAAGCAGCAATATCCCAGGGAAATATTTTTCAGGCTGTTTTATTTTAAGTGTAACAATGATCTGAACAGAAACTGTTCTGAATGCACAGATGTGCAGTTTTTCCTTTCTGGAGGGATTTTTATGTCATCAAAGGAGAACAAGAAGAAAGGCAACAGTCTGTGAGTATGGGTGTCTAGGAGGGCGTGTGTATTTGACAGAGCGAGAGGTCTGTCTGTGTTAGACCGAGAGGTCTGAGGTGGGGGGAGCAATGGTGAGAATAAAATTCTACTACTCTGCCTGGCCATAGGGAGGGAATTTTACAAAGGCAACATATTGCAAAGAGAACAAAGGCATCACTGCATTATGGCTGTACGTGACACACCGTGAACACTAAGGCAAGTACCATTTCCTATTAAAGTAGTGTCTTGCATGTTCATGAAACAGGGGCAGTGGTGCAGTGATTCAGCTCACTGGGTGCTGGTGCATCCAGGTCTGACACAGACATAGGAGGTCTCTGTGGCCAAAAGGACAGAAAAACATGTTGGTGCTGGTGTTCCAAGCAGCTTCATCTGGTGACTGTACAGGGAATTGCAGGCACATTTGTTTCATTGCATTAATTTTTTGCATTATTCCCCTTTTGTCTGTTATTGTTTCCTTACCAGTATTTGAATAGGAAAAGAGCTCTGTGGTAAATTATGTGCATGCTCAACCTCTTTCCAGACCTGACATGTTTATATATACAAAGAATTATGGAGGAATTAAAGAGAGGACCAAAGAAGCTCAGGAATTCTTTGGTAAAGCTTGTCACATTTTTAATAAATGGGCATATAGCAGAGGGAGTGAAATCTGTTGCTCAATACCATAATAGGCAGTGCAGTGCTTTTGCTTCTCTCTGTCATCCTTAACAGTCAAATTTATTTTTGGTAATGAGACATTTATCTCCTTTGCGTCTATTAAAAGTCAGTTCTAGTGTCAAAAATTAGTTGGAAATAACATGAAGAAATAACATGGTGAAATGTGTTTCTTTTGAATACTTGTCACAGCTCCATCAAGTGCTGGGGATGCCTTTTCACTTTGTGTTGGGAGATTTTTGCCTTGTTGCAACTTGCATTTCCAGGTGATTTAGCTATTTTTCTGAGAGCACAGTGTGACTATTTAGATTGTGCAAAGAGACTTAGAGAAATTAGTTTCAGGGCAGTAATTAGTATACTCCCAGTTTAAATCGTTAATTTTCAACACTTTTCTTTATGTGGACCCCTTAGGATTTTTTGTTGGTGACAGATCCCTACCTAGATGACTTAAATCTATTGAAAACAGACTTTCTTTTCTTCATTGTCATCCAAAAAAGACATGTAAGTAGCAGCCTGGTTGGACACCCCTGCAGCCATAGGGAAGGAGTCTATATAGAAGTGATTGTGGTAAAATGTCATTAGTCAAAAAATATGGGCTCTGCATGTATTTCTGATCCTGATGCAATTCAATTAGGAAAGTATTTTCACAGTTGTGGGCTGAGTAATTAAGGTTATACTTACACAGGTCAACAAGCAGACCACTTAGCTTAATTTGTCCCTACAGAAGCTTTAGTGGGTGCAATTTTTTTTTTTTTTGAGGTGGGGGGAGGGAGGCATTTGTTTTAAATACCATGGGATTTACTATATGCCTTTCAATGGGTTTTCAAACTGTTCTATAGCATTCTGCACTTGGAATGTAATTTTCCTAGTGAGATCTGAAGTGCTTGACAACTGGTAAAAAACCCCCCTGCCTTCTTTTAGATTCGTAAATAAGATTTCTTGAAAGAAGCTGTCTGGTGCCTCTGTGCACCTCCATTTTGTTGGCTGTCAGAGAGGGGAAATGTCTGGGATATCAGAAAGGCTTAATGATGTGAAGTTACCCTGAAGCTTATTCCAGGAAGTTTATTTTCAGAAAGCATTGAGTATTTGTACTTTGAGAACCCTTTAAAATATTTATGATTCACATCAGACACTCCTTTCAGTCTTAGTTGACACCTATCTCATAAAGGTGCCATAAGACTAAATATTGATGCAAGGAATGTTTTGACTTTTTAGCTGACAAAGTGCTAATTATAAGAACAATAACCCGTCTAGTAACAGAACCACAGATCACGAACACTGAAAGGTTACTATTCCAGAGGAGTTACGTCATCTAGCTCCATGGATGAAACATCTTTTCCGTGGAAGAAATTGCATCCTACATGGAAGGGATACTCTTCTGTACTGTACAAATCCTACAATTGTCCTTACCTACCCATTTCCTTTCAGTCTTCCGTTCTTGCACAGAAGTTATTCTTCTCATTTGGCTCCTGCTGTACTTTAAACAATGCTACCCTTTCTTCCCCCTATCCTCCTGCCCCTGCTTTTGAACAACTCTGATTGCTAGGATTACAGTCCACATAAGGCTAGAGGTAGGGAGGAAAGTGTCCCTTCAGCTTCCTTTAGTGATCTTCTCCTCTTCTTCACATTAAATAAATAATATTTTTCCAATGGCATGTTCATGTCTGCTTTAAGATGTTTCAAGAGCAATGTGGCTGCTGCTGCTGTGCTCCTTGATGCTCTCCCCAGTTTTTTGTTTAAAAAGGCATTGAAAGTCAGTGATTAAGTCGGGGGAAATTATTTATTGTCATTGTATACTGTGACTTAAACCTTCAGTACCTTGCACAGGGACTGCTTTGTGAAAAAAAGGTACAGGGGGAAATTATTTATTGTCATTGTATACTGTGACTTAAACCTTCAGTACCTTGCACAGGGACTGCTTTGTGAAAAAAAGGTACAAGTGCTCCAAAAGGGCAGAGACAGTGACACTGGGTTCTGTACCCCCTTCTCCCTTCCTTCTCCCCAGCACTCAAGTTTTACAGACACGGACACTGCCTGTGATGCCTCACATACTCTTCAGATCCAGGCATGTCTGTTTTTCACAGGCAGTGTTGGGAAATGACAGCCATCATATTAGTATTTCAAGTGGCACAGCAGTCATCCTTTGATGTGCCAGACTACTTTTTGCAGGAAAGAATTGGCACTGTGCTAGATTCTTGTGGGTAGAAGGATGCCTATATGTCCTCTTTGCTTTCTAATAAGTGTCTGCTTCTCTGTAGTGTGAATATTGTGTGTTGGGAATGGGGAGGTGGGGATGGTGTTTGGGTTTTTTTGGTTTCTTTTAAATGTGGATCCTGCTTGTCATCTTGCTTGTTCTGAAAAGTCTCAGTGATTGTCCTAGGGGGCTCACCATAGCCTTTTCCTTGAAGGGTTAAAAAGTGAAGTAATTCCAGAATGTATGTAAAACCTTAAGCTTGAAACACCTTCGCAGTGCTCAAAATAGTACAGAATTGTACCAAGTTCTCTGGAGCCCACTGGGCCTGTTTCACAAGGCATTTTGGAGGAAGGTCCCGTGGGTCCTAACACTTTGCCCAAGATATTCAGGAGTGAGCTGCTTAATAATAATGCTGCAGTTGAATGATCTCTCTCAGTCAGAAGGCCCTGCATGCAGCTGTGATGAAGAGTGAAGTTATGAGCAGCCTGGCACTGATCTCTGCATCCCACCAGCCTGGCTGATCCCCATATTGCCTGAGAGAGTGGGCATTGTCTCTGTGTTGCTGAGCCATGTGGTCCAGGAAAGCAAAGGACAAGGGGCACTTGGAGATACAATGTGGTTAGAGGGGGAAATACATTCAGCAGTTGACACTCAAAGCAGTAAACTCAGGACAATATTCACTCCATCAAAATCAAAGAACAACAGAGAAATGTTCTTAGCCTGTCTGTCACAATATGGTTCATATTAGGAAACAAAACATCTCTGTTTAAGCTTTAAGGGTTTTGCATACAGGAAACAATCCAGCTTTGTAAGATACACTCTCTTTGCTAGGTCTTCAAACTGGTTTCTGCTTGAATATGTAACAGGCATGGCAGAAGTATCATCTGGGATATCCAAGAGCGCACAAGGGAAAAGTGAAAAGCTCACGGTGAGCAGTATTTAGGAAGAACAGCGAAGGGCGTTTTGATAGTTATGGATGAGATTTCTGCATGAGATGAAAGGAGGGTTGCCCAAAAGGGCTCCTCCTACCTCTAGCAACTTCCAGTACTACAGCAGATGTTGTCTAGGATTTGTATTTTTGCTACTCCTACCTGGATAGCCAAACATTTCATATTTGTAAGTAATTAAAAAAATTTACTTGAGTCCCATTGTGCATACTAAATTGAAAAAATGATAAATCAGAGACTACAGTCTTACCTTCCTCAAGCTGTTCAGAAGCAGCATTGCTGCCCTGTAACCAAAAGTCTATTGCACTTGCCCTGACCCGACCATTCTGCAGGGACTGGATGGCATCTTAGATACTGTTTCTTCAATCTGTAAATCAGGAGTTTAAAAGCAGAAATTAATTTTGCTGTTTCTGTCTGTCAGGCTGTTTGGAATGTAGTTGCAATGTGTGTCTGATCCTCAGGGATATCCGTAGGAAGCATGTGTTACTGATTGAACTTAATTCGACTTTCAGTGAATTTCTCCTCCATTGCAAGCCAATTGAAAGATCAGTCCTTTAGTGCTCTGAATTAACATTAGATAAGAATGGTTCGTATCAGAGTTACTTATCTAATGGCAACACCTACTGTTGCTGCTGTTCATGATAATATTTGCTCCAGTATACTTAGTCTTTTAGCTGTTTTGCAGTGTATAGAAAGTCCAGAATTTTCCTTGAGCAATCCTGGTGGAATCAGGGTATATGTGTTTCACTTACTGTTCTCGGCCTTTGGCTCTACATTCTTAACAAAAATATCCAGGACTTCTCTATTTTTTTAAACAGGTCTGACTTTTTTTGCCTTATTTTGTTTCTATTTCCAGAGACATTTATTTGCATGGCTGAGGGTGAGGCATGATTTGAGTTTAAAATCTTGTAAACAAAGCAAGTTTGTCACATTTCAGGCAACCTGTAGTCAGCATTTTCCCCTTATAAATTAATACATGGGGGGAAACAAACTGTATTTTCCATAACAGCACTGGCATTAGGGCATAACATAGGCATTGAATAGGTTTGACCCAGAGTAAGTATAGGACAGAAGAGGAAGAAACAGCTGTACTGTTGCTAGCTTGTCTCTCTTTTTTCTTTTTTAGAGTACCTCTGTAGGGATGCCAATGTGCCATAGTGCTCAAACTGGGTAGAATAGAGTTACTCTTCCTACTTTACAGACAGTAAGTGAGAAATTAAGAACTGAATGGCACAGGAGGACAGAGAGCCAGGCTAGGCATGCAGGCAAAATATCTGCTGGTGGAAGGGGCTTTAGGGTGTCAGTGGTAGCACATATCTCATTGGTATGCCCTGCGGTGTTATGACTTGGTTATGGTTTGCAGTCCCCAGAGTGGTTGGCTTTGTCTATTGACTCTTGAGGAAAATTGATGCTCAGAAACTGAGGAGATGGAGTGAAAAGGGATGAGGTGTTCCTTGCCCCAGTCCTTACTTCTGGGTGCAGTTAGGCAGTAAGACATGTTGGTTTCTGAGAGGATAAGTTGATAGGCAGTTTACTTCCCAGAGAAACAGGGAAGGAAAAATTCTTCACTGACTGGAGTACCAACAAGAACATATCAACACATGCGTAAGTCTTGTGATTGAAAAGGATCAGTACAATAGAAAATCACAGACTATTAGAATGGTTTAGATTGGAAGGGACCTTAAAGATCATCTAGTTTCAAACCCCACATCAAGGGTAGGGAAACCTTCCACTGGACCAGATTGCTCGAAGCCCCGTCCAGCCTGGTCTTGACCATGTCCAGGGATATGGCATCCACAACTTCTTTGAGCAACAAGTTCCAATGCCTCACCAACATCATAGTAAAGAAAAACAGTTGTGTGCTGTGCATCTAGTGTAGAACAGCTCCCCAGAAGGATTTCTACTGCACAGAACAGTGGACTGATTTTTGATGTGAGGGGTTACCTGCCAGTGTAGTTGGGAGCCTGGTGATGAAAGGTGTGTTGGAGAGCTGCTGTTTTTTCCTTCTGCTTCAGAACTACAGCTGTCCTAACTCACAAATAAAACTTCCAGTATTGAGAAAGTGAAGTTTGGACATATTATATATCCAGCTGAATGAATACTTTTCATCCTGTGGTTCCCTTCCCACTAGCAAGAAGCTGGTGTCTTTTCTCCATCCAGAGATACCTACTGATCCACCATTTGAGTTGCAAAGGAAGAAGCACCTTCTTCTGTATGGAGGACAGCTTCTCTGTGGGAATATACAGAAAGTATAAATATTTCCTTTTCAGGATCTAAATACAATGATGTTACAAAACTTTGAGCTCTACCGGTCCTGAGTCTCTGTAGCAGGAAGTGGAAGACAGCTTTGAGCATGGGTCCTCTTGTATCACTCACACTGGACTCAGAGGGGACAAACTGACTTCTGCTGCTTGCTGGTATTTCTAATCCATTGTCCTTGGTGGTGGTAGCAGTAGAGAATGAATTTCCCAGCTTCTAATGCCTGCTCTTGAAAATATGTACAGAAGTGCTAGTTGTGGGTGGGGAGATTGCCAGGTGAGTTCCCACTATATGGCCTTAATGAAGTGAGAAAAAATGAGATTTAACCTTGAGCGTAGATCCTGAAACCAGATCTTCTACAGGGTTTAGATCTCATTGAAATTCTCTGGCTTTTGCAGATCTGTCTTTCTAGGCAGCTCTGTTCCCAGTTGATTCTTAGGGAGACCTGGAGGAAGAGACAGGCAAAGGTAAGTGTGTTGAGGCAGGAGGAGAGACTTTCCTGCAAGACTGCAAGATGGAGAAGCAGCAGCATAAGTAACCACTGGCTGTGTCGTTGACAAGTAAGAAGGCACCTGACTCAATAGCGATGGCCAAAATTCTGAAGCAGATTTCTCTGTATAAAAGAACTTTTGTCTTAGTCCTCACTCACATGTAAGTTTGTATTAAACACAACGTAGTGGAAGTAAGAGCATTCATATGGATCAGTCAAGTTGTCATTTATGTGACAAATTAGGAGAATTTAGCTGTTTAGCAACTTTTATGGTATTTTTAGAAAGTTCAGAACACTTGAAAAAATTCAAATATGATGAGTAGAAGTTATTTTGCATAAGTTGCATACATAATGTTTTCATATTTGTCTCTATTTTAACCTGTTACAGAGTCGAGTACTTTCTTGTCACCAAGTAAGCCCATGTCTGATGTATTAGATCAAAACATATTCCTGTCTCCAAATGCTAACAGCAGCACATTCAGTTCTCTGGATTTCAGTAGCTAAAGTGGGTGTTGCAGGAGTTTGGCTCCATTTCCCTTTACAGAATGATAAACAGACATGATGTTGCCTTGTGGAGGCTCTTGCCTCATGGAAGCTGATTCATAGACAAATAGTGACTCTTAGTTTTAGAAGATAACAAGGCTAGTTGAACTGGATGGGCTGGAAATAATGGTCCATTTTCTTCCTTACCCTAGGATGGTTGGTTTTCTTATAGACTGAGAGAATATTTTATTGTACGTTTTTTTTTTCTAACAGTTGCATTAGATGATTGTATTCTATAACACTGTTTTTTTTCTTTTCCAGGAGAAATCCAGACCATACCTGTAGAGCTGTGGCTTCTCTTCCTGGGAGCTCTGCCAAAGGTATGTTAGGCACTGTTACTCTCCTCTGTATTCATCTAAGTTACCCTATGGAAAATTCCAGAAAAGTGAGATTCAAAGCTATTTGCAGAAAAAGACTGCTTCCTTGATTTTTGAATGCAGTATTTCAAAAACATGACAAAGGTCCTCTCCAGAATGTTGCATCAAATCAGAACTAAACATGAGAATTCAGGTTAATGCATACAACAGGATATCCTGCTTGTACACTGTTGCAAGTGATGTTCAAGTTTGGGCTACCTGATAATGGATAATAGGTAAACACTTGTTTTCAGAGGCTCAAGAACAAGAATAACAGGTATAAGCTCATTTCAAACTGTCTGTTAATTAAGGATTCCCCAAGGAACCCTAACTCAGTTACCATTCCTGTGCAAATAACATGGCATAATGAAAGCACTGTCTCCTCCCCTTGCAAGGTCTGGGAGTCTTCCTCCTAGCTCTCTGTAAGAGCATCTTGTTTTCTAGTTAGGCACTGAATTAGGATTGTATTCCTCCTCCTCAGCAGCCTAGTACCTGAAGCAGTTTTACAAGGAGAACTGCCTGACATAAAGAAAGTGCTTTCAGCAGATGTGTAAAATTTTGGCCTAAAAATAGGATAACATAGTAAACAAGAACCTGGTGTTCAAGGGTGCAAAGCCATCATTGCTGTCTAGTTTGTTGTATAACTTGGAAGAACTGAAACAGCTTTTGTGGTGATAATTACTAACATATGATTGCAGATTTAAGAGTAAAAAATAGTGTTCTTCTATAAATGTTGCTGTAAAAGCCCCTAATATAGCATGATATGTTTTTTTAAACTACCGTAATGCAAAGAACTATGTAACCTAGTAATTAATATTTATATATATGTAGTATATAAAAATTGCAAAATTGCTGTGTAAAATTACTCTTCCTCAGTAAAATTCTAGTTTCCATTGAACTGTACATCTTGACAGTGTCTGCCCAGTAACAGAAAGAAATGAGGCACATTGGGACCTCTCTTTCAGTGTCACAGGAGCCACGAACATTTTCTAGCTTCGCATATGGAAAGCCCAGTATTCCCTGACCCTGTGTGAACTCACCAATGCTTTTCTGCCTCAACAGACCCCTCTTTTCAGTGTGGAAGAAAGAACTTAAAATGAGTCGGAATTAATTTCCATAAAGTTTTCCCAAGTAATTCTCAACCACGCATGGGTCTTCCTGGAAGACTGGTATACAATAGGCCTTTGTCTCCAAATGGATTTATTTATTATTTTTGAATCTAAATGCCAAGCTTGACCCCAATTTTAAAGGGCTTTTTAGTCCCCAAGGCTTAGCAGTTCATCCTTGAAACCTTTTGAAGATGTGACTCTTCTGGGAATATATAAGCCATCATAAAGCTGTTCAGTTCCAGAATGAATGCATATTATTCCAATAATATCTGAATCTGAGCTTGTTACATTTTAAAGGAGCCAGAGACAAAGCAAAATGTCTATGGAAGAAGTCTTACAGTTTCTACAGAAATATATTGTTGTGAATATTCCTTGACAAAACTCATTCATGGCAGGGCATACATTCAGTAGCAATCCCTACAAGCTGTGAGGTCTGAATTGACTGTGTAAGAGAAGTTGTTCAGTTTACTATTTTTTTGATTATTTGTTTGCATTCTTGAAACTGTGTTATTTAGAGGCAAAATAAAACAACAAACAGATCTTCATCTTCTGGTCTTTTTTTCAAATTAGTTTGCATTAAACGTGACAGCATTGTACCACTTGTCCAGCTTGTGATACAACAGTTAATTTAAATTGAAAATAATGTTCCTCAAACAATGAGGACTTCACCAAGAGCTTTACATTCTCCTGTGAAAATCCTCTCACATGTGACCTCTGATATTTGATGAGCTGGAAAGCCCATGAAAATTATTATATGTACAGGGGAAATGTTCCTGATGTCACTTACAGTAGGTAGAGAGCTGTGGACAGATTTTGGTGCTTTTTTTTACCCCCCCAATTTCTGTAAAGAGTTCACCTTTTGGTCACATAGGGGCATATTTTCTAAAGTGTTTCTCTTCTGATCTTTCTGAAAGTCTCTGTCCCTAACTCGTTTGCACTAAACAGCCTTGCCTCTCCCTGCACCTTCCTTCAGATCTGTAATACTTATCACTTGATAAATCATGCACAGCTTTGCTCCCAGACAGATAATAATTTACATCAATTCTGACCTCTGAAATTTGCATTGGTTGCACATAAATAGATGTTGACTAGTACTGAAATCTTGTCATGCATAATCCCGGACATGAGAGAAAAGAGAGTTATTAGCTCATCTGTTCTACTGCCATAGTGATATAGTTGTGGCCCTGCAATATATTTTTGTATTCCTTTGTCCAATCTACTTCTAAATGACTGAAATGACGATGTGTCTTTTACACCACAGAGGAAACTATATAAACTCCAATAGATTTCACTGTTACAGATTTTTTTCCTAATATAATTGTCTTTTGCTTAGACTTGATTCCATCAGATATGCTCTTTTTCTTTCCTAATGCACACTGCCAATTGTGAAAACCTTCTCAATTCATCACTTGGTCAAATCTCTTTCAAGGATAAGATATCAGGAATACTATTATTGAACCTCTATTAAAATTAATAAGAAGTGGATGGCTGGATGGGGAACGTCCAGCACTCGTTGTTTCAGAGCCCTTACAAACATACCACAACAGTGATTTTTTTATATCCCTGGATATCATGGCAATAGTGCAAAAATTGTTGAGATTATGGGATAAGGCTCCTTATCCTCAGCCTAACGTTAAGAGCAACCTGATACAGAGAGAACAACACTCACATTTTTTTTGCATACAAATTGTGGAAATTTGTGATATAGTTTGTTTGTCTCCACGAATGTTAGTGTGAGACCAGATGACATGAAGGCCTGACCATCCTGTCTTCTTTGTTGGATTGTTCTTCATTAGCATCACTATATTTTATTCACTGGCCCTGAGGCCAAGGCATCATATATTCTCTCTTTGCTTGAGAAATCGGTGCTTGTGTGATGTCATTGACGAATCACTCAGCTTCTGTTTAGTCCCTGAAATCAAAGCTGTGTATCTGCTCTACCACTGAGGTTTCTGTTTCACAGTTAATTCTACACAGGACATGGTGCAGTTAGGCCCGGAGGAAAATCATGCTGAGACCAGAGTGAAAAGTGGACAAGACCATTCTAGACACTTCAGCCAACATTAAAGAGAAATTAAATTCATTTAAAATGTTATGACTTTGAGATCTGGAGATAGGTAACATAGAGGAGATAAGGTACAGTGGTTGTATCTGAGTACAACTTCACGTCCATAGTGCTGAGCATTCTATGTCTGTCCCTATTGAAACATGGAAAGAGTAAATAAGGCCATTCCAGTGTTATGATGGTTCACTAGAATATTTCAACTTTTGCATCCTTTAGCTTTTAAACTGCAGTGTCACCAAACAACTGCTGGTTTTTTTTAAATTCCAGAATCTTCTGACAGTCAGCAAGGATTGTATCCAAACAGTCCACTAAGTATTAGCACACAGCTTGTTCCAGCAAATGCATTAGTACCTATTAAACATTTATACAGCAGCATAAAGTTAGACAAGGATTCACAAACGTAAATAAGTCCTGTTCTTTGCACTGTAGAGTCACCAGTCTAAGTCATGCCTGGATAATGACACACAGCACAGCTGCTTATAGGAGGAAGAGTGAGCAACATTTGGTGATTTCTGAGAAACTGGTTTTGCAGGTCTAGGAACTAACAAATCAGAAGGTGAAAAGGAGTGAAAATAGGAATTTGAGCAAGATAACAAGTTCAGGAGTTAGTAAAGAATGGAAATCAAGTTATTAGCTTTGAGATAACCTTGAATGTGAAATGACCAGAAATGGATAGGAGAATTTCCTCTTGCCACTTTTTAATATTCAAGCAAGATGTCTTCAGTATGGAACTCTGATTGAAAGTGTCTTGCCGATATTGAGGATGGGACAGAATAGAATAAAGTCTGAGAAAGTCTGTGTCTTTAAATGCCGTATGTATAGTTATTTTGGTCTGCCCTTATCAAAATGCAAGTGTTCTTTCATTACCTTTTGCTATTTGTAGCTCTACACATTTTTTCCCCTTCTCTGTGGTCCACCTGGGAAGCTTCTTTGTTTGGTGCTTGCAGAACTGCATTTCTTTTCCCTAGGTTAATACTGAATTCTTGAGGCTTCTTGCAGATTTTCCCTTTTCTCTTCTTTTTTTTTTTTTTTTTACAGTGGTGTCAAGGAATTGAAAAACAAAGGGTGGTACAGATATTTTTATCTGTTGTCTGGAATGTGTCCTATATGGGAGCTACAGGAAACACTGTGTAATGAATTTCCGACCAAATGGAATATCAGTAGTCTAGTAGACTGTATAGGAAGGGCGAAACAGTTATATCATAACAGGGTCTGGCTCGGAGCAGAGCTGTCTAGGGCATTAGATAGCCCTAAAAAACCCCAACAACCCAAGACCAAAACAAACAAAATGCAGCAAAAAACAAACAAAAAAACCCCTAACAGCCCCACAAACCCCCCAAGAAATAACAACAAAAAACCCCCAAACTCCTGATGTCAGAGTGTAAATGTACATGAAGCAGTGAGATAGTTGGTGTTGAGAAAGAAGTGCTTACTTTTCCTCCTTGTTGTCTATTGGTAGTATTGGAGCAGCAGGGCTCCACCGCAGTTGTGACACAGCCAGATTCATCATTAAAATGCATTCAATCTTGCCTGTACGGGTGGGATGTTTTTCACCTGTCAAAACTAATGAATGCAAGTTCTTAGTAGTTACTAAAAAAAATTCATCTCAGTGCTACAAAATTATGGCTGTTTCTGCCAATTTTGTTTGGTGGTGCCTTGAGGTTTCGTCTGAGACCTGGGCATAGTGAAAGACTCTGTGTATACAACCTCAATAGTATGTAGCATTAGTGTAAACTTTTACCTGTTTATTAAACACCAGACAGCTCAAGTCCTGGAGAGAGTCTCTGGTTAAGGCTGAAAATAAAGTGAAGGTCTTTGGCTGGGGCTTTTCAGTGCCCATTTTATCCCTGCAATAAATCTGTATGTAGCATTTAGACAGCAAAATTTTTCTTTGCCCAGCACTACACTTAATGTTCTCAAACCTTTACACTTCTCTTTGCTCTCTCTTGCTCCCACAGTATTTTTTAATGTACAGATATCGGTGGAGTTGCTAAACATTTGATTGGTTGAATGCAACGATTTTTATTGGAGCGCTTGTGGAATGTGGGAAAGCACATGCTGGAGAGCTACTTGCACAGAGACAGCAAATTGAGGAGTAATACTGTCAGAAAAGGGATGTCCTGCCCCCAGCTTTTGTTTGACGACACAGTTGCCAGTGAAGCGAGGGGGCTGGTCACACTGCCCGGCCTGCTGGCTGACTTGCCAGCGCCAGGCCATTTGTGAGGGACAAGTGCCACGGCTTCAGGGCACTGAGAAACAGCACAGCTACCGGCTACTCCCTGCTTCGGGTTGAGATCAGCCAGGACTTTTAAGAATGAAATCCCTCTTGACTATTTTGTGGACTGTCTGTGGTATGGACAAAGTCTACATGAGTTAAATTTCGGGTTCCTAGATGCTTGGGGTCCTCTGCTGAGCTCTCTGATGGCGTCTGCCAGCACTGCACACTCCAATGCTCACCACTGCCTTGGGGCAGGGCTGGCTGACCAGCCTACAGAGTGCAGTTACATGCTCCTTTGGTGGACTTGTGGTGATGTTAAGAACTTGGCCTAAAGTGAGTTGATCTGTTCAGAGAAAAATATTGCACAAAAGGGGATTGAAACGCTGCACTCATCCCTCTCCCACAAAACCTGTCTCTACGTATGTGTGACTAGAAGTTGTAGTACCTTAAAATGGGTGTTACAGCACCAGGTCAGCTGGAGTGTGTTGGTTTCTGTCTGACCTACAGTTAACCTAAACTTGTGAAACTAGCTTGACTTGGCCTGATATTGAAGGCAATTTTTGAGACATGAAGCAAAGTGAAGGTAATTTTTATAAAAGTCTAGAGCCATTGCAGGCACTGATGCCAAGGAAAGACATATGGAGAGAGGGAAATGTCACAGAGAAGGGGGATGGGTTCTGTGAAGTATGTATAAGCTTAAGATTTGTACCGGTAAATAAGACTTTAGTGGCAGCTAGAAAACAGGAAGAAGAGGTAGAAGGGAAAGTGCCAAATGATGGAGTTATTAATCCTGTTTAACAAAATATTTCAAAGAACTAAAATTTAATCCAGAGAGAAAACCAAAAAATACCAAAGCCAAAGCTGATCATCTCAGGATGAAATGGGAACCAGAGGTAGTGCTGAGATTAAAACTTATTTTTGTCTCCTGCCCCATGTATTATCATAGAGAAAAAAGCTGAGACTGTTGTCTTTTGCTTGCTGCAGATTAAGGGATGCTTGCACTGTTTTAGGATTGGAAAACTTGGAGGTGGAGAAGAAAATAGAGTGTGAAACACATGGGAAACACCTTCTCTGAGGAGGCATTCTAGAAATAAGCTTAGGCAGGAGGGAAGGAGAAGCAGCTGTGCTGCGTACAGGGACCATCAGGGCTGCAGAGAAAACAGGAGAGAAGAGGAGGCACAGTTAGGATAAGGCAGAGGGAGGACCTAGACTGCTGCTTTGTGACCAAGAGACCTTTCTAGTCCAGACTGAAAGTGGAAATTGGGAGCATCTATGGATAGTGCACTGCCTTTAACCTTGACCCATCTCCCAGGAAAGGAGCAGGGTGCTTTGGGCTAATGCTCAAAGTAGGGTAGCTGGTAAACATGCAGAATGATTTATCAAAAATGGTGTGTCCTTCATGGAGTGGGAGATACCACCCTGTAATCAAGATGGAAATGAGGTGTCTGGAGAACATTAAGTGAGCCAAAGAGGAAAGGTGCTTCCAAACTCTGCGTTTTAATCTGCTACAAGTTCTTCAGGTGGCCTCAAGCCGAGCACTTAAGTCACTTCAAATGTTTGTTTCTAGATCTGCAGAAGTGCTAGCTGCATTACTCTGGAAGCACAGTTTTACTTCTTCCCAAATATACCTGGTTTCTTGAACCTGAGTTGTTCTCTTGGCTTTTACTTTGTTGCACTGAATTGTATAAGATCTTTTAACTTCTTTGGATCTGTGGTTTCATGACTAGTGTAAACTGATCTGAATCCTGCCTGCTGCTAAAGGAATATGCCTCACTCTACCCCAACCTCAAGTTTACCCTTATTTGTGTTAGCTCTGGTGTTTATGTGACATCAAGTGAACTGAGAACAAATCCAGCTAAAAACTTATCCAGTAAAGACAAAATGGTGTTTCACTCACATGGGGAAGCTACTTTGCTTTGAATGGAATGGATACCTGGCTGCAACATTCCCAGAATTGCTGATTAGTTTCATAAAAGTGACCCTGAGTCTTCTGGTACTGATGAAGGCTTTTGTATTATGTAAATCAGTGATCTAATAATATGTAGTATCTTCCAGGTACTTTTTATTCTTGAAAGTAAATTTTTCCCCCTGTGTTGCTGAAATTACACTATCCTTGTTTCTCCTTTTACATGGTGCTCATGGGAAACTGATCCAAACCCATTGAAAGCAGTAACGGGATACACGTTAGTGATAGCAGACTTTGGATCAAAAATAAATCTATTTATTATGCCTGGGGGTGGTCCTGTTTATACTCCACAGCTCAGTTTCTATATCCCATTGTGCATCATTAAAGACAAGTTAGAATAAAATTCATCCTACGCATCCAATTGTCTCTATTACCCTTTGAATTTATTGGTAGTTCTTCCTATACTTAGAGACCGCAGTTGCCTTAGATTTGATCTAATCCCTGTTTTCATAAAACCTTTTTTTTGGATGAAAGCTTCTCAAAAGTGCTCTGCAATAACTGTGCTCAATCCCAGTACAGCTCTTTTTGTGGTTGTGTTCTACCACCATTCCTGTAATCAGCCACAAGGAATTGCAGTTGTGGGATTGCTTCCTTGCAAGTTGAACTCACCACAGATGGGCAGAATTATTGTAATGGATTTTGGTTGGGACTAATGTTTTTTTCCAGCCTAGGTGGGTTGGGGAAAGAAAACCAGCTAAACTTTCCATGAACCATATTAAAAGAAAGTTTCGCTTCCCTGGTGAGAAAAGCCACTCCCAAGGCAGAGTGCTTTCCGGGTGGGTGGGGAAGGGAGCTAGAAGGGAAGGGGTTCACAGTCTAAAGAACACATTGAGAATGTTGAGGTTGTGCTCAGTGTCTAAGGTGCTTGGTCACACTGCCTCAGCCTGTCAGATTTCTGAGTTATGTCAGTCTCAGTTTGGTTCCATAAAGCATGTACCTTTTTTTTTTTACTGGATTCTGGGGAACCTGAACCTTCTGTGCTCAGGGTGAGTATCAAAACATCCCATGGGACTTCAGTTTCAGGATTGCAGTTTCTGGTGACCTCCATGGTCATGAAAAGTGCTGGGCACAGACAGTTTGCTGTTTTTAAAAAAGTAGTACTGCTGAGGAACTTATTAGTACATGTTAGTCTGAAAGTGGGAATTGAGGGCTTATCCTAAAGTGTTGCCCTTACAGTCTAGGGTTGTGTTTCTGAGGCTTGCGGATTCGCCTGCAGATGCTAGTTAAGGAGCAGTAGCAGTAGCTATTTTTCAATGGACACTATAGAAATGGCCTGAAAAAGTCAAATGTGACAGAATTTGGGAAAATTCCCATGAACCCCCTGATTATATCATAGGAACATTGGTTTAAAGCCAAAATTAACAATCTTATGTATCTTAAGTTAACAATTAGAGCTATTAATAAAATAACTGTATGTTTTCTAGAGATAATAGCATTACTAGTAATAGAGTGCATGCCATTCCAGAAGGAAAAGCTGAAAGGTCGTTGTTTCAAGGCATTTGGCCATCCAGTCCCTTTATATTGCAACTCCCCTCACCCTCTCAGTATTGAATTTGAAATAATGTGAATGTTTCCTAAAGGAAACAATTGCTGATGTAAACTATAACAAAATGAGGCAAAAGAAGATCTTCAGTTTTAATGTCAGGAATAACTGCATTATGTTTTCAGAATGGGACAGAAAGTTTTCACTTTTTAGCTTTGAAATTTCCTTGAAAAATTGTTCTGCTTTCTGTTTCCTCTTGCTTAACATAAATAGCTTTGCTCTCTTTTCCTTTGCTTCATTCAATGAAAAAGAGGATAAGGAAGAAACAGAATTGTGAGAAATGCACTGATATCCCAAACCTGACTTATTACTTTAAAAAATAGGTTGTGCTTTTTTTTAATGAGACAAGATGAAAACTCTGCACAGAAAATCTTGTTGAATTGCAGTTGCTGGAATAATTTGTTATGCTGTTTCAGCTCATAATGCAGATGTAATTCTCATCAACTGTACATGTTGAAGGCCATCTATTTACACCTTCAAACACTATAGTAACTTTCCTGATTTGTAAAACCACTTGTGTTTGAAGAGTTTGTGCTAAGGTACTTGTTCAGAGCAAGTAGCATTTATTGAATGACCATTTGCCTCTGTAACACCTAAGGGACTTCCTATCCAGCTACTGAATTGTCAGAAGTCTGCTTATTTTAGTGGATTTTTATGAAGTTGCTTTATGAAGAGAAATGCCTGTGGACACAGAAGCATCCCAGAATATGTCCCATCAGTGTATCGATCTCTCATTCAGCTGCTGAACAGAGAATATGATTGCCCCTTGGCCGTTGTTTTGATAGCCAGCATTCCACAGAGTTACACCGACTGCACTTAACTGCATCAGTCCTTTCCTCAGTGTCTTCTTACAGAAGAGATGTAGTGGCAACTAAAGGAAGATAATGAGATTTTCTGTAATCCCCTCTTGATTCCTTTTGATCGACCATTCAACTTTAATTAAAAAAGGGAAAAGAAGGGGTGGGGAAGAGATATCTCATCAGTTTTAGTCAGGTCTTGAAGTAGAGGAGGTATGACTTGCATCTAGGAAAGGTAAATTGCCCCAAAGATATGTTTAATTCTGCTGATTCTCTGGCACTAGTACATAATAAAGAGAAAGGGAGAAAAGATGGACCTATCAGGAAATATGAGACGTGGAATCAAAGTTTGCTGCCACAACGGGCAAGACCTGAAGGTTATTGACTAGGGCCTGTGCAGGAAGAAAGAGAACATCTGTTCTTATTTAGTCTTCCTCTACCCTGCTGGGGAGGGGATCACACTCTTCAGGTTGTGTGAAGTGAGAGAGGAGATAGAAATATGAGCAAACCCTCCTTTACATTTGTATCTCCGCCATTTTTCAACCTGTTAGCACTGAAACACTCAGAACTTCTCAAAAAAAGTAATTCAGCATAGTGTGAAGCCTCACACAGGAAATATGCATTTTGTCAGGTAGACAAAAAAGTCTGTGATTTGCTTCTTTCTAATGGCCACATATCTTGTACAAGCATAAAGTCTTGACCAGTCCAGGATTTAGAAAACAGGATTTAGAAAACAGTTTTCTCTTTGTGAAGATTTTCTGCAGTTTAAAGGAAGTATCTGGCAAAGATGGCATCAGAACTTTCTTTTTAACACGAAGACAAACTCTGGCAAAAAGAACAGTATCAGCCTTTAACCTGGATTACTTAGACAAGAAGTTACCAAAAATAGGCAGCATCTGTATTTTACGATGTGGACCAAAAGCAGTAAATATTTATCTGTCCTTTCCTTCCCTTTGAAATAAACACATAAGACTCTGCTGTCATTCAGATAATCTGTTTCTATACTAACCCATCTCTTTAAGGGAGACATCCATTTCCTATTACAACCATATAGAGGCCCTGAACTAAAATATTTTGCATGCCTTTGCAGGCTCCAGGAAACATTAAACACACAAAGACAGACAAACAGCTATGAAATCCCTGTTTAAAATTAGGAGCAGAGAAGGGAAACAGTGTTTCTGTCTGCTTTTCTCAGACCTGCTCTGAAAAGGATCTCAAGTCAGGTCACTTATTTTGCATAGAAGTATCTTGTTTCTTAGTGTTAATTAAGACCAGCTGTTGAACCAGCAAAGTCAGTGGGCAGTTTTACCACACAGTGAATGCCTGACACTACAAGGATATTTTCGAAGTATGTCTCTTATTTAAAAAACCCATCAAAACAACAACCTTGATTGCACGTATTTCCTAGTTGCTGCTTTAAGAACAGCCAGGTTGCCTTACACTGCAAAATGCTATTTTAGTACATATATAGAAAGCACATATCTATTTAAAATAGCTTTGCTACAGTAGGATTTCATTACCAGCATGCATTAGTTTTTGTAAGTGTAAGCAAGGGAAGAGAGAACAGAAAATACGAGTAAGAACTGCTGAAATCATTATAGAGAAACTCCTGTTGGTGAGTAACTTTGCTCCTTAAAGTAGTTTTAGTGGAGTAAGTATATTGGAGTGAACAGGGAATGGTCACAAGTGCAGAGGTTTGAAAAGCAGACCACCTCAGGTGATGCCCTTCAGAAGTACTAAGTCACTTCAGAATGACTTTGGGGGATAATACTTAACTGTAGAATGGTAGTTACTAGTCAAAATTTCCAAAGAGTTGTGCTGATTTGGGCCTTGATGTGCATAGTTAAACCTAATAATACAGACAATTTCTCATTAAGGAGTGTTGTGAAAACCAGACATATGGAAGTATGAGCATGTGCACAGTTGTGGCTCAAAGACCCTTCCAATGAAGTCTGCCACTCTGGCAGTGGTCAGTGTCACCAGTTTAGGGGAAGGATTAATGTAAAGGACAAATTCCAATTGCTACTGCACCTGAGATACCTACACTTTCTGGTAACTTGTGGTTGATAACTTCCCAAACCAAGAGTTTTAGTTCAGGATTGTTCTTTCTTTTTTCTTTTAATTTCTCTTTTTTTGAACTTGCCCAACATCATGGGCAACGAGCTCTGCAATCCAATTATGCATGATGTGAAAAATAACTTGTTTTTGTTTTAAAACTTCTGCCTGAACAGTTCTTTGGGTGCCCCTTCTGGGTCTCGTGTTACCAGAAAGAATGAGCCACCATTCCCAGATTAGCAGTTTTTTAAGCATATCGTGGTTTAATAGCACACTCTCTCATCTCTCCTCTGCCAGTACTTTCTCAGACTGAAGAATCCTAATTTATTCAGTGTCTCCATGTCAAACAGTTGAGGAGCTTTCATTGTTCTTACCACCTTCCTGTGTTCCTTATCTAGTTTTAACTTTGAGGTGCTAATCCTTAAGAGGCATGCTATAAATTCTAGATGTTGCTACCACTGAGCTGTATTTGTTGTTTGCTTGGGACTTCTCGATGAGAAGGCATTCAACATGTAATTGAGTGTTAGATTGTGGGAAGACTGAAGCATTATGAAGCACACATGTGCTTGCACTAGTCCTTGCAGGGAGGAGAGACAGGATCTGTTAGAGATCTGTTTTCCCCTAATGAAATGTAATGATTTTGAAAAAGGAGATGTGACTATCCACTCTGTTATACTTATTACTAAGTTGAGCTGCAACCACTTTCTTGAAGAGCAATGCAGAGGAAGAATAAAATTCAAAATAAAAATTGTTTTTCTTATTGAGACTCCAGAAGGAAATCACTTTACACCTAAGAAAGTTAATCAGAAATAGCCTAGACATCCTCTTCCTTTTTGCAGCAGCTGTTTCCACTTTGTATTTAATAAGTGGGCTGAACTAAAATCTTTGGGGAAGGGCTTTCCCCTCCCTTCCCCCCCTCTCAGCATCCTATGTAAAAGGCTGCACTACAGAGTCAGGCTCTGTGCTGTGCTTCTGTTAAATGAGTAAATGCCTGTGGCTGGCCGATCCAAAGGAAAGGCTACATCATGTTCTCAGCTAGTTAAGCTCCTTAATGCAATTTAAAAAAAAAAATCCTGGATATTTCACTGATGTGATTTTGGCTGCAAGAAGTAAGTATTTAAAACCTCAGAAGGTTTGAGACCTTTCTGATCTCTTCTAAGTTTTCTGCTATAAATAACTTGTGGAGTATCTGCTGGTTTTGGAGGTAGATTCTGTTTGAATTACTTCATTTTATATTTCCTGTTAACTGTTTATGTCTTCTGAATGACTTTTAATTTTCCTAGAGCTGCATACTGAGATTCTTGGAGGAAAGTAATGCAAGCAGTTTTGTCTATGAAGTGTAGTGGAAAGTATTGATTCCCTTTTCCTTTGTAACAAAATGAGACTGACTTATCACTGATGTTATTTTGAAACTACATTTTGAGTCCTCTATTTCTTGATTCATCTCTGCTTGCTGAGTGACTTGATTTTTTTCATTCTGGCTGTATAGTTTTATTCAATGTCCAATCAGTCCCTCTTATGTGTGCTGGGAACATCTGCTTTGCAAGTTTCTGTGTGCTTTCACAGTAATACAGTAATTTTTCTGTCTCTTATATGATTTCTCATATGAAGCAGAACAGAGCTAATGGTGAAAGCGGCAGCACTTCCCCCTCCCCTTCCCCCCCCCTCCCATTTTTTCCTTCTGCACTAAATTACATTCACTAAACTCAGCAAATAGCAGAATTCCCTCTGGAGTACTGGGATACAGCCCAGACTCACTACAGTTGTATTTTGCCAGACTATTCTTGTGGTAGGCTTTTCTTTTTTCCTCTCTTTCTCTTTTATGGTTTGCTGAAATTCTTTCCGTTTTAACTGCATTCCTGATTGATTCCATTCTCAGATAGGCATCTCTTGCCTGTTAAATTTCCCCAAATGAACATCCTGAGACATGACTAAAAGCGATGCCATGTATGTAACTTGCAAATTCAAGTTAAGAATTTTTTTATTGAAGCTGGAAATAAGATGGGCTCGACTTTAAGCCTGCTTAATAACGTAGTTTATTTGGGGCTTAAATTATTGCCTTAATTTAACAGAAAATCAAGTCTGACGTTAAACCTTTGAAACTTTTAGGTTTGGGTTTCATTCTGGCTTTCTCAGCTGCAGCTGGAAGTATTTAGGGCCAGACTCAAACTTGATGATTTGGCCCAATAATTAGTAGCACATTTAGAACATGTTAAATGAGACCTAGGGTTAAGTCTTTCTTAGTTAGGCTGGTATATATATGGGAGGATTACACATTTCCTAAGTTCCAGTTTCTGTGAGCATGCAGATGCTGGACTTTGACAAGCATTGTGGTTGGTATCAGGGCAGGACCTTCACTCTCCACTTCCAATTTTATCCTACTTCAGTAATCACCTGCATCTGTCCTTGCAGTAGTCACCTCACCTGACGTTTCCGTGGCAGCCAATAGCATGTGCTTCCCTGTAGCAGGGGATGACTGTCCTGTGCTTGCCTTGGCCACAGGTAGCCTGTGTTCTGCAGAGCAGTCCAGCAACTATTCTTGGGTACCAGAGTTGTTCTATATGCTGTTTTAAGAAATTAAAACTGCAGCTAATCTGCATTTCTAACACAGCTCCAGGCTATCATCAGCCCCTCTGCTGTAGTTGGGAAAACCAAGATTAAATTAAGTAGATGGAGGTTACAGTGACTCTGGATCATTTAAAGACCACATTGATTTAGGTAGATTTGGGTGATAGCTGAAGATAGTAACCCTGTCTCCTTTTCATGGTTGACTTCAACTTTATAGTTTCTTTTCGGTATTTGTGATCTTGCTTAGTACTGCACTGTCATTCTGAAAGGCTGGAGCTACATGATGTATTGTTGCAAATAACGGGCTGCCTGCTGCCACTCCTGAGTAAAAAGTCTCACTCTGGAGGGGCTTCTCGAGCACCCACAGGAGCCTTCCTGGTTCTCCCCTCAGTGGCTTGGGACGGCTCCTAATGGATTGAGCTCAGGAGAGTGAGCAGCACTGAGCACTGTGCGTCCATTTCCTTTTAGGCTTTTCCATAATATTTTCCTGAAATTTAAATGACAAAGTTAGTTATTCCACTATTTCCTAAGGCAAACAGTTCAATAGCGGTATCACTTAGAGGAAGAGCCCTAACTCAGTGTGGCTAATAGCATTTAAAGCACCTTGTAGACAGCTTCCCGCCTGTTCTGCAGGAGCGATTTCCCTTGAGACTCCTCTGAGGTGACTAAATGGTCTCACCTTATGCAAAATATCATCTCGATGTGACCCTCATATGATGGCTTAGTGTCTTGTAATCGTAAATGGCCTATGGTCCATGGCCAGCAAGTGTAATACATAACTAGATGCAGGCATGATTGGGCACAGCAGCCTTGTCCAGCCTCCCCAGGACAGACGAAAAGGAGCTTTGGCAGTGAACTGTCGCGCACACCAAGTGGGGCAAGTTTAATATCTAACTCTGTGGCATGCACTCTGTGTGATCTCTAGCTTGTTTTTTGACCTGTCTGTGTTAAATTTCACTACCTGTGAATGTAATAATGCTTCATTTGTCTGTATTGGCTGTGAACTGGTCTGGTTAAGGAGTATAGTCTTATATACATCTAGTGCATGAAGGGTAGGCTTTGACTGGACCTTTAGGTAGTGCTGTGATAATCTGTTTATGTAGTTCTGTATTTTTATTTCAGGTAACCAGTTGCTTTGTCTGTATTTATCCATACAAAAGGCATATGCTGAATTCAAGAACCACGGAAAGCTTTATTAGAAATGAGTCATATCCATCACATAGACCGTGTCTGCTTTTCTTCGCTTTACTCCAATTAATCCACACAAGTGAGAGTTGGTCTCTTACAGTATTTTCTGGTAATATCTGAAAGGAGGGAAGCAGAGATTTGTGTGTTGATGTCCCCTAGTAGGCAAGGTGCAGTAATGTTTAGCACATGACCATGTGTTAATGTAACTTTCTAAATTACTTTTAGATTCCATTAAAATCTGCTGCCTCTGTATGTGGTATGTTCCCAAGGCCAAGAGTGCATAACTCAGGGGTGTCCTGTGGTATAAGAAACCCCATCCAGGCCCTGGCTTGATTAGTTTCTGAATTCCCACAGTTTTATGTTCTGAGCAACCAAGACTTGTAGAACCCACTTAATTCTCACAGAGAATAAATTCTGAAGCCTTTTTTTAAATCCCTATCTCATCATTTCACCAGGTAGTGAGAAGTTTTTGGCACTCAAATCTTTGCTAACCTGTTTTGCAGCTTGCTTTCAGATGTTTCTTCAGAGTTTTCATCTTCACTCAGTGTTCTAATGTGTTCTGTGTGAAAAATTTTCAACACTGCTAATTCTGATGTTGGGGTAAAAAAGTTGAAAAAATGTGTAAACAGTAAATTTGTGTCCTAATTAATAAGTAAGGGACAGAGGGTAAAATGGTAAAAGATTTATAGAGAATATTATTTATGTATGGTTTTCTGCTTGACGTGGGAGTGACATTTTAAAGATTTTATGAAATTAATTTCATGAAGAAGAGAGTACTAATTATCTGTAATTATATACTTTGATGTGGATGGTATGCATAGAAAGACTGTCATCCATGAAGTAACTAAAAGGTATAGGTGCAGTAAGTGGAGTCTCTGCTCGTGAATAATAATGCTGTGGTTCAATTGGTATAAATGTTTTCTGGGATATTCCGGGAGGGTATGAAAAATAAATGGCAAAATCTAGTTGTTTTCAGGTGGAGGGACTGAGCACTTAACATGGTGGTAAAAGTGCAAAGCTTTCATAGAGTATTGATCAAGTTTTTAAGTGTTTGAAAAGAGACTGGTGGTTTTAACTCTATTTTTTAAATTCAGCAAATCACTGATCTTAGTGCAGTGATTGCAGAAGGCTGAAAATAGAGTTCACATTTCCTGAATTTCAGTTCCTCAATGAGCTCTGTGGGAATCTGAGTACCATGGAATTATCTCCAGGAAAGAAATATCACACTGAATTGCGATCACTTAGCAACTCCCTGAATGGGAACATCCTAAAAGGTTTGAAAGTAAACGTCGTCAGAAAATCTGTTTTTCATAAAGGCAGATCTGATAGATATGTGGATAGATGTCTCCTCAAATGTGGAGGGATGGAGGAAACATACCTGCTAGCTCTCTTTGCGTCTTACAGTATTACCAGGAGCAAGATGTTGTCCATGGTAAATTCCACATGCTTCTGGTTAATGTCTTATTGCCGTGTAAGCTTCTGCACAACATTTCCTGTATCCTGGATCTTTCCTTGGTGTTGTTGGATTTTTTTTTTTCTTCCTGAAATGTCTGTTTCTTATAGGAAAGAGACTATAGACTGCTGTAATGTTCTCCCCAATGTGCTGAGAGAGGACATGCGTTAGACCTTTTCATGTGATCAGTGACTCTTAAAAAAGACAGGACATCACTGTTTCATGCACATTAAAGGATTGTAAATAAGAAACTATCCAAAAATAACCTTAGGTTTTGGCATGGACAAGAACACTTGGCAGGAAGCTTGTCTGCAGATAACACACAAGACTACTAGTTTAAATGTTGGGGTGTGGGGATTTTGTTGTTGTTTTTAATAAGATCAAAATGTTTCCTGCAGTTTTTGACGTAATAATTTGTATTTGAACAGTTTAGGGGAGCAGGTTGCATGTAATTAAGTTTATAAACTTGTCCAAAACCTCAGATCACCAGCTCCTACACAGAAATGGCAACACATCTATCACATCTTCAGTAGCAAAGGAGAGCAGGCTGTCTTGGAGCCATTTAAAATGCTTTTCTTACATGTTTGCCAAGTTCTTCTATTCTCTGTAGGTTTTAATGACTCAGTCCTCTGAAATCTCTTCCATACATGGTTAAAGTGTAACTGCTGGTTGGGGGTGGTGTGGGAGGATGGAGGGAGCAACCTACTGAACCGATAGAATTTTAAACAAACTTGGGTGGTTTTCTTGGGACAGCATTTCACTCCTAAGTCATACATACATATTCACACACAAGGCATTTCTCAGACTTAACTGTGCTGGAATCTAGAGGAATTAAGTATCCATTTAGACTGAATGCAGTGCATTGGTATCCAGTGAGGGTGGGTAGCCTCAGTGCTCCATCCAGGCCCATCTTCTTAGCCATGGTCTTTTGAATCTTATTTCTGCAAGCTTCCTTTAGCCTTTCTGCCTTTGTCCACCTTTGACATATGTGTTATTTAAATAACTTTGTTGATATCACCATGTTTCAGTGGTGGGAACCCTTTGCATATTTATCTTATTCTCCACTTAAAGTAGCTTATCATGGACAATGCTTACTTTTGAGCAGCTTGCTAATGGATGGTCAGCAGAACTATTGGATCAAGTGTGTTATGCCATTTCTATCTTTAAAATAATCTTGAAAATAATTTCAAGATGTCTGTGACTGAGCCCTCTTCCAAGCTAGAAACATATTCAGAGGGACTGGTTTGGTCTAGTGCTCTCTAATGTCCGAGAAGCTGAGTTGTTGTACTGCCTCTGCCACAAGCCTGTTGTGTCATATTGGTCAAATCATCTAGCTACTGTGGGTAGAGTTTTTGAAAGCACACAGCTGTTATGTAAATCCATTCTTATTCAAGCTGATGAAGTCATAATTCTTATTTCCATTAAGGCACCATCACACTGCCTGGCAAGGTCAAGATACTTAAAACTAGGCCTTTTTGTCCTTCCAAAGCAGTATAAAGGGACCCCATGGAAATGCATATCTGCCACTGACGATTTTTCCATCGACTTCATTGGAACCAAGATTATCAAACACAGCAGTGTTTTAATAATAATTCTGGTGTCTTCCCCATGTAAAAATAAGCCTACTACCATGTGCCTACTTCATACAAATGCAACAAAGCTCATTTAATGTTTGCCTGCTGTTTGAAGATGTCCAGTGCTGCCTAAGTGTCAACTTGCATCATTAACTTGAACCAACTTGCTGATTGGTGAAGATTTTGTATTGTACTGCATATATCTCTCTGAGAAATATCCCCATTCCAAGTAATTTAGTTTTAGTGTGACAATGTGAATGAATTTAAGAGCCTTGAGTGTGATGAGGACTTGTGATGCACAGGACTGTATCATTGCAGGAGAGTGTTTGGTCCCATGTTAACCATGCTGTGGGTCACTTCTGTGTTGATGGAAGCCAATTTCTTTCTATTCCAACATTACAGGAATCTACCAGTTGCTAAGGGCATTTTGTAACAGATCCTTGCCGAAGGTCAAAAGGATATGAGGATTGCTGTCTTCTGAATGTCATATATATTTTGCAGACTGATAATGGAGCATATTGTTACCATGATGAAATGCCTTTTCTTTTTCTGTTGGCGTTCTAAAGCTCAAATTAATACCACACTGTAGCTCAAGATAACATCACTCAATTTGTATTAGAAGTGCGAACAGAAGTAAAAATACATTTTTATTTTAAGGGTGTTCTTGTTACATGAACAGAAATGGTTGTTAGATAAATTAAGAGACTACAATAGTAAGTGTCAATTTAAGTGGAATGTACAAATATGTACTAACAGATGCCTACAAACTCTTGCCTGCAAGAGAAATCTCTGCCTACATAAGTGACTGCCGTGCTGCCAGTGGACTTGCTTAGGAAAGCTGTTTGTGTATGAAATTGCAAGATCAAATCCTAAATAAAGATCGCAACATGGTTATTCTGTGCAAATGAGGGCTTGTCTTGAGGCACAGGGCTTTTGCCATCTCTTTAAATAGTTGAGTATGGTGCAACAATAGTCATGGTCTAAAATGTTATTTCAGGAAACAGCTCATTCTATTTCCGTTCTGTAGTGTTGTCTCTGGATTTACATGATCAATAATGTATATGAATCTTTTGTGGACTTAATATATATATTTCCTTGGTGTTGTATTTTTGTCTGTGTCAACTTTGGAATCTGTCAACAGGATCTGCCAGAGCAGATTATTAAATACAACTGATATTGACTGACTGTTCCTGGAATGCGACCTGACTTTACAATTAGAAACGGCTAACTGGGTTTTTGTAACATAGTAAAGCAGGTTGGAAATGAGCACTTTTCTGATAACTGAGGAGTCCTTACCATCTCTGGTGTACCCAGTTGTATTGGGTTTTACTGTGGCTGGTTTTCTGGTAGCAGGGGGGTTGCTATGGAGGAGGCTTTTCTTTGAGAAGTTGCTGGAAGTCTCCCTCACAGCTGGCAGAGTTAATGCCAGCTCCTGGCTGGACCTGACGCTGGCCAAGGCCAAGCCAATCAGGAGAGATAGAGATGCCTCTGCGATAACATATTTAAGAAGAAGAAAAAAAAGTTGCATCAGGAAGAAGATGATGGCTGCCAGAGAAGAGCCATGAGAAGTTGTAACAGCAATGCAGGCACCAAGGCCAGGG
>WEKX01007696.1:156365-242609 GCA_013390025.1 Pitta sordida
TTTTTATGTGGGGGGGGGGTGGGGAGGGGGAGATGAAGTGAAAGAGTGGCTGTGGTTGAATCTCTGGCATTGAGCCAGGGTCAAACCACCACACTAGTGCGGCATATGTTAAGCAGCTTATGTTTAAATGCATTACCCTTTATTGGGTACAGTGTTACAATTGATGCAGCCCAGATCCCCCAATGCTCAAAAAAAGTTGTATTCAAAGACAACCAGTTATTAATAACCATACTTAGGACTATACCTGGAGCCAGGGTGCAGATCTTTTCAGCTGAGGAATACAGACCCTAACATGGCTTCTATGAAATGGGCCCTGGCCTCACCTCTGTCAGAGCAGAGAGGGGTGGGAAGATTTTAGTCTAATTTGAATGCTCAGCCACACAGCCCCCATGCTAACTGTGGGAAGGGGAAAGGGTGACCATGAGATGAAACTGCTATTTTAGCCTTCCCAGGTCTTCCACTTTCACCAAGGATCTGTGCCATTTGGCATTTGATGGATTTAGTAATGGCAGAATCCACTTCATCTCTTTGTCTCTCATGTTTGCTCATATGGAAATATCTGTGTTTAGAATCAATGACATCTTGAATGAGGATTGTGTTTCACAAATTTCCTGTATCTGCTGATTTGCAAGCCATTCTTTGGCAACATTTTTTTTAAGTTTCTTGCTCCTGGAAAACACTGGGTGGCTGGTCATGTTGGGGAGGTAAAAAGTACTGGATCATGAAGAGATAATGAGAACTACAACTCTCTGCAAGATCTAAAATTTCGGAGAATTTAAAAATATTAAATTTTGGTGCTACAAATGCTTCAGGTATGTGGTATCTTTATCTATATGGCATGGCCATCTGTGGTGGTTACTTGGTGCTGTGTGGGATTTTACGTTTTTGCACATGTAAAATTTTTAATTAGGAATGAACAGTTTTGCTCTGAACACATAATTGTTGTGAAAATTTACTGTTAAAAATTTTCAAAGAATGTAAGTATCCGGATGAACTAAGGGGTGAAGCGAAATCTACTTAGTAAAGTACCGTGGCATTTACATAAGTAATATACCTCTTCAGAAGCCTTCTGCAATTGCAGGTGTTCACATCCTCAAAGTTAGGGTACTACTTAATTCTGTTCAGTGAAAAATCAAGGACACAGAGTTAAATAGTTGCAGGGATAAATCCTTGATTTGTAGCTTTCTGAAACCTCTACCTGCTGGCATCCAACCCATACTGGGCTTTTCTTAACTTGTAGAATGGCAGGAGACCCAGTTGATCATTCCAGCAAGAGGGCTGATGTTCTGTTCCTATTAATTTTGTTGAGGGTAAGAGGAAAGAGTTGTAGTAAAATGCTGTGTCCTTGTCTAGTACCAATGGTAGATTTCAGTCTGTCATTTGCACAACTGCTTCACTAATGTGATCTAAACTATTTCCTCGTGGGGACTGTTGGACTGAAAGTGCTTCCATGCATGTGTGATGAGTTCCTCTTTGTAAGGCACTGGACAGATAACTTGTTTCACACTGTACCACGAAGCTCTAATGTAGAAGTGACATTTGTTCACTCCTGGACTGGCTTCAAGATCCTGTTGTCATAGAGCAGTTATGTAGAGAGTGGCTCTCTTCGGAGTCATCCAGTTGCCTCATTATGTTGTCTACCTGCTTGTCTAGGCACGCTTGTGGAGTATTGGAGGGAGTCAACACTTCACTGTGTATAAACATACTAATTAACTCCTATTATCTTTATTGTAGACGTGAAACCCCAATGACTGCTTGTTTAGAGAAGCAGAGCCTAGAGGGGGCTTGCTGTATTATTATGGATGGTCCTTGTCATTTCAGGAGCCTACTGACAATTGACTGCACTGAGTTCATCGGGCCACTTGTGCTTTCCTTTGTGACTTTAGACAAAAAATCCGACTGGTGCTTCAAATTTCTCTGTTGACAGAGCAAGGACAAATCTTGCTTAGTCATAGGAAGAGGGACTTCTGGCTTAGAGTTGCTGTGAAGTTGTTGAGATTACATATGTTATAGAAATGGATAATTCTGTTATGACTGAAATGCAGCATTTCTGTTCCCCTTGTTATTTTCTTTAGGAAGAGAGTTCCAGGACTTCAGCACTGATAGCAGTTCGCTTACTGCAATCTGGGCAAGTTCTTGCTATTTGTAACAGCATAGTTTCCGTTTGTCATGACAGACTATTTCTAAGCTTTGCTCATTAGTTAGGACTGGAATATATCACTTTATTTGTCTTTGTAGATGCTTTCATCAGAAACCATGTCCAGATGTAGTGGGTTGGCAGTAGATCAGGTTGAACTACCCAAGGTTTTGCTGAGACTAAATAAGGCTTAAATATTTTTGTTCTGTTTCCTCTTCACCTTATTTATCATGCTGGCATTGACAGAAGCAAGGCTGCTTTCCTGAGTGTTGATCCCCCTTCTGCATCGTCAGTAAGTGCTGTTAGCAGTGTTTAAAATACAAGTGACTTGTTGATGCCAGAGAGAGACAGGGGTTTGAATAGCCAACGCTCCTTGTTTTGGCAAGCCTATTAAGATGTCAAGTGGCTCCTACAGTGGACAGGATTGTGAGACCTGCAGTAGCACAGTTCTGACATTTGCAACTGGCAGCCAGCCCTGAAGGTAACAGTGCACTCAGTCTGTTTTCGCAGTGATTCTCCTCACGGGTCTATATGTGGTAATAGGCTGCCTGCCACTGGCAATTTGCATGGAAATCCTGGCTAATTGCCAACAGTGTTGTCACCTGTCATGAACAATTCCTAATCAAATATTGGCTCTCTACTGCAACTCTGGGCAGTTACCATGGTGTATTACGAGATGTATTGTCATCAGTAAACAACAGCATTAACTTTTGACTGTAAGCAACAGTATTGACTTTTGCCTTCTGCTTCCTGAAGAATGCTGGTGGAAGCCAACTTGCTGCAAAACATGGCTGCCTCTGGCCCACAGAAAGCATCCTTTGTTTCCTGTGCGCAGGAACCAAGTATGAGGAATGGTTTACACTGGGAGTGTGGTGTGTGACAAATAAGGGTGCTGATGTCCCCAGCAGGGCCTCAGCATGACTTTTAAGTCACCCCCCTCAGAATAAAAGACCTAATCTCCAACTCCTCAAACTAAAGTCTTGGAGCAATGTAGGCTTTATGAAAAACGCTGTTCTGATTTTAGGCTGTTCTGAGTTAGTAAAACAGCATGATTTGGCATCTAGTTATAGAAGAAGTTGGGGAAGGATATTGCGTGCCAAATATGCAAAGCATTTGTGTGATTTACTTCAATAAAGACGTGAAATACATCCTACTCAATCTGAGCTAAGGAGGAGCCCTGGGGCTAGGAAAGTGCAGAGTTCCAAATGACAAATGGTGAGTGGGAAAGCTGTGAGCCCCCAGGAGATGTCTTGTCGCCAGCCTGTGGTGGTGACAGAGCCACCTCTGGATTGAGCCCCTAGGAGAGGTCTCTGCGTGACACAGTGGAATGGTAAGGTTTGAGAGATGAAAATGAGTTTAGGCTCCTGTTTCAGAAGACCTCCTGCAATGTTCTGTTGAATAGAGTGCTGCTGGAACTTCCAGATGCTATTTAGGCCACTGCTGCTTTTTTGCTGATGGGGAGGGAGGACTCTGGTTTGTGATACAGCTTAGTTATGCATTAAGGTAAAATGTCAACTGTTTGTTTCCGTAAAGCCATCATAGGAACATCTCAAATGCTGCAAACTCGTTAACTGCAGACACCACTTAGTTACCAGTATTGAATCTGTTGAATCATCTATGTATGGACTATTGACTTCTGAAAACTGTAAGTTAGAATTTGTACTTGGCTTGGCTGGGGTTAGGCTTCCTGAATGCTTTGCCACAAATTATGCAAGTGATGAGGGGAATAAAACAGCCCAGAATGTACCCAGATTTGGTTCACAGAAGGTACTACATTAGAAGTTATTTGCATTGCAGAATTCTGTCTCTTTCCAGGAAACACATGTATCAGAGACTTCTGTGAATCAGTCTTCTCTGGAAGATCTCATTCTGTACAACTGAGATAACTCACTCTCATAAATGTAATCTAAACTACATTAAAATATGTTAGTCACCTACTGCTTAACAAAGTACTTGCAGCATTCCTCTTTCCTTGTTACTACATGACAATTTTGTGATAGCAAAGCAAGAGAAGATTAATTTGTACAAGAAGTTAGCTTCATGAGAAGAACATTTAACTGGTACACTGTGACAGAAATGTATGTGCACTGTGAAGGTAAGTTTTGGAAGAACTGCACCTCCTGGACAGATCACTCCACCTCCCTCATTCTCTAGAAAGAAACGGCAGGATCCCAGTGCATGAATATAACTGCACTGACACAACCTTGGTAAAGTCAGTAATGGATCATACTTCATTTCAGTAGATATGAAGATATCTACTGATAGCAGATCAGCTTTCATTTCATCAGCTTCCTCTCTGTTAAGAGTTCTGGTCCTATTCCTGTTAAACAAAGAATTGTTGCTCTATTGCTTTTGACACGAGGTGCCAGAATTCAGTCACATAAAAATGCCTTGAAATCAATGGGTGCTGTGCCATAGAGTATGCCACCTTCATCTCCTGAACACAAAAGGTTTGTTGTCACTACATCATCAACATGACAAAGAGGTTTAATAATTTCTGGCTCAAGGGGCTGTGTAAAGCTGTGAGCCTTGTTAAGAAATTCTTCCAGTGTGGAGGTGACTTTGGGCTGAAGCTAAGGCTCAATATGTAGGTACTGTTCATGTAGTGAGCTTCATGGCATGGATGGCCTTGATGGGCTCAATAGTGCAACTTCTGTTACAGAGCCTCCTTAGACTACACTGACTCCCACTTCAAAAAACATGAGAAGTGCCTGTCTTAGTAAAATGTGGGAAATGGGAATAAAATTTTTAATTACTGCAGAAGTTTATTCAGCTTCTTTAGGCATGTAATACTGCTGGGACTTCTGTAGCATGCGTGACTTGCAGAGAGTTAGAAGGAGAACTACTTCATTCTAAAGGTTGAATGTGTTTCAGGAGTAAAACATATTGCCATGAGCACACATTACAAATGACAGTAAAGCAGTTCATCACAGTCACTTTCACTGTGTACAGGCCTCACAGATCTTAATGGTCAACGATCAAAGAACTGAGCCTGTAATGCTTTGTGCCTCTTGATACTGATCTTTGGAATTGAGGTACGTATCTTCCTAACTAATTCCAGTCCTGTCATGCTGGGAGCAGCTCTGTTTACTCTGGTACAGGGAAATGTGGTGTAATAATGCTGACTTATACTTGCTGAGAAGAGGAATACAATGCAATGCAAGTTCCCAAGATCCCGAGAGCTTAGCATGTGTTTGTTAGTGTTTGAACATCTGTTTAGTTAGTAACCCCCAAGACAAGTAAGTACCTTGCTCTTTTCAGGACAAGGCTAATAATGTTTGAACAATGTGTTGAAAATGTTTTGGCCCAGCATCATTATAGCTAGCTGAGCCATGTTTTAAGTGAGACAAACCCTTTAATATCTGAATGAATGGATGGAAAGGAGTATATATTGTATTACTATAGCCTAATTCAAAGCAGATGAGTTACTGGCCTTCTGAAACATGGGTCACTTTTACTATGATATCAGGTTCAGAAGGTCTCTCCAACACTTACCATCCAGATGAAATTGTCTGCTTGAGTCAAAGCGTTTTGTGTTTCTGAATGCATGGCCAGGCTCTTCTTAGCAGCTCCTTTGCTAAGGTGGGTGAGCTGCTTACATGGGGAGTGTCTGCTAAATTCCAAGCCTGTGTTTAAGAAGTGTAGGTGTGATAGGTGGGTGAAAGGATGCTTGTTTCTCCACAGCACTGATGAAGGTACAAATTTCAGTTCTAGGGTCTGAAGGGGACAAGAGTCTTCCTCTATTTCAAAATGCTGCAACTGTATTTGACTACTCTGTCTGGGCTATCCTAGACATCTTTGCTGTTCTTATGAAGCACATGGCTTAGTTGTCACTTGGCATCAGTTTATCTGCCATATCTTTTGTCTCTGACTCTTGTTTTAATAGTAAGTCTGAAGAGTTTGTAGTTCATTTGAGTTTTTGTGAGGTGTCCTCATCTCTCAGATATTTAATGACCATATTAGGGAACCTCTGAAAGCCCAGAGAATCTAGTTTATAGGATTAGTTCTGAAAGTTCAGTATGCTTCCAGAACTTGAAAAAACAACCTGACTCTATGGCTTGCATTTTATGCAAAGCTGTAAACAAGAGGAGAGTAATCAAAGCTTGGCAGGTTCACACATAGTAATACTTTAATACATCATGGGAAATAGCTGAATAACTGGCTTTTTCTTCTACATGGATAGCATCTGTTTTTGGCAAGTGATGTGTCAGAGTAGGACAAAGATACATATGTTATGCTGTTGTTGTACTCTTTCACCATCCTGAGTGACACGTCTGAAATGTAAGGGGCCAACATGCCAGTGCAGGACAAGAAAGCATTAATGGTCCCATAGGCAGAGAAACTGAGGGCTGTTCTGCACAAACTGGGCAGGTGTGCTCCCTTCTTAACTGGTTACCATTATAGCTCACATTCTGTGGAATGTTTAATTGTGACTGTATCTGCCTCTCCACTTTTATAGAATCCCAGTGAGTCAAAGGACTTTCAATGCAATACAAGGTTGTGGTGAATCTGTTGTGAAGTATGTAGATTTTTAAATAGTACTGGGATATTTCTGTGCTACTTTGTTTTTCTTTTGAGCCTTTGGTAATGCTTTTCAAGGTTATTTTCTGTAGCCATAAAAATCCCTGAAGTTCTTAAATATTTATATGGTTAATGAATTAAAAAAAAAATTAACCCAATAAGGGTGGCTATACCTACCATGCAAGACAGTGGAGCCATTGCAGCTCCTCGGCAGTAGAAATAATTTTGCAGAAAATGCAAGTAGTTATTGGCTCTGAAGGATGATGCTAAGGGCCTGGGTCTTCAGAGGAGATAAAGAGGGTCTTTAAGGGAAAGTCATGAATGTAAGAAACAGTGCCTAGGCTTTGTACAGCTTTACACTACAAATACCAATATGAAACAATTGATCTCCACTGGGGCTGGTAGCAGCCTTCCTTGTGCCCTAGGAGCATGGTGCTGCCAGAGCTGTCTCAGAGCTTGCTCACACAACTCTGTAGCCCTGTGTTGTGCGGAACAAGCATTCCCAGAATGTAATTTTTTTTGTTTTGTTGAAACGTAGGATTCCTAGGTACTGCATGAGCTGCAGGCTTTGCAGAAAAACCCAGCTACTGTGAGTATCTCAGTCAAAGCAGAAGAGTTGGCATGGCTGTGCCTTCTGTATTCAGTCCACATTTGACTTGTTACCAATTACTGTCCACTGACTTCACAGGGAGGGGAGAGCTCCTGCAAGCCATGATGGAATTCTGTTTCATGCATGCCGTCAACTGTGAAAGGAGCTGGACCCAAGGAGAGCTACTGCTTTGACACTTGTGCCTCTTTTTGCTGAGCTCAATGTCTCATTCTCCCATTTCTCTGGCATGTCCTCCTACATTAGGAGGATGTAATTTCTTGTCAAGTATGTTCATGGAAGACAGATGGGAAAGCAGTGCCCCCTGTGAGATTCAACTCTTCCTTCTTTTGGGTGTTTGAAGTTACTGGACACCATATGCTTCAGTGGTGTGAGGCTGAAGAAAACCCCTGCTTTTGTTGAAGTTTGGCTTTTCCTGCCTATGCCAGACACCAGGCAGGATGTAGCACAGTGTGACGTATTTACTGCTCTGGGTCTCAGCATGCACAGGCAGAAGCATCTGAGCTCTGTTGGGGGATGCTCAACTGAGCACAGCAGCATCTTGTCCCCAGCACCCAGAGCATTCATGTGATTGTCAAGGGAGGCAGTGACTCCTGAGACATCACCAAATATTTGGGAAATTGTTGTGCTTGGCAGCATTTCAGCTTCTTACTTTTTTACTCTCCGCTCCTTTGCATTGTGGCCTCAGCACGAAAGTAGGATCTGTATTTCAAAGAGTGAATGCCCAGAGGGCAGTATGAAGTCCCATGTTCATGGTACTGCCACTTCTGGTGTACTTGAATCAGCATATGGGTTCCCCCCATCCCACATTATGCAATCTCTGTCATGTATGAATATACATTAGAATTACTTTTCTTCGCTTTCTTGTTTTTATCTTTTCTGGTTCTTCAAGTTTCTTTACCATGAATGTCAGTAATACCGCCTTTTATTATATTTATTTTAGGGATTTTTTTTTAATAAATATTAGATGAAAGCTGAAATTTTCATGCAGTCTCATTTCCATCAGGTGTGGCTTTATGAAAGCATCACACATTGTAGGAGCTAACAACACCACACTAGATGTGCAGTGCCCAAGGATTTATCAAACTGGGCGGTGGCCCTTTGTGCTGTGCCTGTTCTTAACTAACTGGGTGATTTTATATGGTTTACAGAAGCTGTCTTGATTCTGAATGGGTTCAAGCTTCAAGAATCCCCCAAGAGATTTTTGCTTTAAGACTAAAGTTTGTTACTTGACTAGACTTATATGTGAAGACTTCAGTATTTTTGCAGTGACATTTTGGAACTGTGTCAGCTACTGGAACAGTAGATTTTAAAAATCTGGGCTGTTTTTTAGCATGGAGGGTTTGTTGAAGACAGGGTGACTTTTAAAGCCATTATATGAGTGTGAAGACCAAAGATGGAGTTTTTTGGTGCCCAAATGCATGCATAGGAGCAGACTGAGTCACAGCCGGGGCAGACTTGTAATGAACTTGCTGCTGTGCTCCTTAGCTTTCCAGATCACTTAAGGAGTGGAATTACCAGTCGTTTCTACCAGACAAAACTCCAGCCTTGCTTGCTGGCATTGCCCCAACCCTAAACAATTGAGAATCTGAACTGTTTCTCCCCCATGGCTTGAGCATCCATCACGCACAAACCTATGGGCCAAATAGGAGTTTTACAGCCTGTTTAATTCCGGCAATGACTCGGGAAGAGCAGACCTTGCCTGAAGGCACAAGTATGGGGCTGGAAATAGAAAAGAGAGGTGCCTTTGGGCCAAATATTCTTGTAACTCTTCATGTAGCTTTCCCAGTTGTAGCTATTATTTATGTTAATATAATTGTCTGGTCATTTTTAAAAGCCAGTAAAGCTATTTCCCTACAGTGTTCCCTCCTTGCCCTGTGGTAATAAATTCCTTGGGCTGATTTTATGCCACCTTTTAAAAATAATTTTTGTGAAATAATATCTATTACACTTAGTGCCTTTATATACCATGGAACAGGATAAATTGGTGCATCCCAATCTTGCTTCACAATTTTTCATTCATTACTTGACTTGCAGCCTGAAATTAATCAGCTTTTCTTCTGTGATTCTATCTTTTCTGGCTAAGCATTACTCTAATTTTTCCTTGTAACCTCAATATATATTTGTCATTTTTAGTCTCTTAGGTGTTGATTTGATGCAGTTGTCTAATCTTACAAGGTTCCTCAGTATTATTTAATTTATTCATTGGTTAACGAGTCAGGTTTTCTGGGCAGCTGCTCCAAGAATCTGCCAGATTCTTTTGTAGCTGTTGCCTGGATTATTATGAATCTCAGCCCAGATAATGGTGTGGTCCGAGGACTTCAAGAGCTTCCACATACCTGTTTCAGGGCTGCTCCTGCTGCTATTCGTTTCCTGTGCTTAAGACAAGAAGGAATTGTCTTAAATCATGTTTGTGAGGCACTGCCTCCAAAGACAGGGTGGTGCATAGCCCAGCAGAGGTAGTAGCCTTGAAATTGTCCTGTGTTCCCCCTTCAGCATCCCATAGCTGTACTCTGCAGTGTGAAGTAGTTGTAACTTGCTGTACTCTGAGCTCTGCTGTTGGTTGAGGTTTACACTCCTAGAAAGGCTATCTGAGCAGAAGGTGTTTTGAGTTGTTTACACCCATTTTAAGGAAGCCTTACTGTTAGTGTAACCACAGTCACACCTGATGTAACTTTGCCAGCTGCTTGGTCACTTGAAGTGTTCTCAAGCCCAAGACAGAGCTGGAAGGGAATCTCATGAGAGTTTGTCTCTGTGGTTACAATCATTTTTCTTTTCTTCTGTTATGTACAAAAAGATCATACATAATATGAGGTTTAAAGAAATATGAAACATGAATTCATTCTGTAGAACATGAAGTGTTCTTCTTTTCCTGTAGGTCTAGAGCCTTAGCATTAGCCCTTTGTTTTTCCAAGAACAAACTATGTTTTCAGGGTTTGAGTCTAATTTCTGAATTACAAGAGCAACAAAAAGAACTCCATTTTTAAACTCTCAGTGGAAAAATTAAACAGGCATGTAAGTAAGACTGGAGGGGGGGTGTAAACACATTGGCAGACAGGGATAGAAGCAAGCAGTGTAACTTTCTTGAGATGCTTGCAGTTTCATTGCAACATGGAGCTAATGTACAGGAAAAGCAGAAGGGTATTTCACATCAGTTACACAGTCCATGGACAGTGTCTTGTAGCTTTTCTGTGAACTAGTAGTGAGCCCATGCAGTGCCGTGTTCCTTTTCTCATTTCCATCTGTTCAGTGTTTTTCAGCTTCTCAAATCACTAGAAGCCTGCTATTGATTTTTAAATGTGTCCTGTTTGCCATATATTTTATACAGTCACCTCATACTGCCAGCAAAAAAAGATTGAGACACCTTCAGACCAAAATCTACCCTTAAATATATGGAAGATGTTTGCAAATCATGACAGTCTATTTATAGCCCTCTGGGAATGCCCGAGCTGAAAGACAATCACCACCCCCTTGGTGGTTATTGACCTCTGCAACATAGATCTTTCTTTTCATGGGAGAGTTCAGCTACATTAGTCTTTGTATTTTGGAATATGTTCATCTCTCTTTTGGTATATGTGTGGCAGCACCAAATCTTAACAGTTGTGTCTGTCTTTGCTCAGCATGTTGTGATTTCATTCTCAGGCAATGCTGTCTGCATTGGATCAGGCAGATTCTGCTCTGGCAATCATACAGCTGCCTGACATGCCCCATTGCTCCTGCAATCTATGGCTGAACCATCATTCCACCATTCCTTTTCTCATTTCCATCTGTTTGTTGTTCTGGAGTTGCTTGAATCATGGAGACATAGTGATTGCTTTTGAGATGTCATAAGCATTTTCTTTCCTTTAATAACCCCCTTTGCCAGGCAGTGCAGTTGGAGGATAATGTAAGGAGAATTGGCAACTTATTCCAGTTGTTCAGCTGAAGCAAATGCCAGTGGCTCTTCTGAGTGTTTCCCTGCTTGCTATCTACATTGATTTTTCTATTATTCTTGGCAGAAATTTAGAGGCCTGTTATTTAAGCCACTGAAAAGCAAGGGGACCTCATTGATATGATCTAACACTTCAAGCAATAATTCTTTAGTGTAAATGCACTTATTTTCCTCATCTCCCTAATATCCCTTGTTCTAAGGCAAGAAACTCCCATTCTCAATGCTTCACACTTTCTGCATTCATTGAGGTAAAATTCATACCCGTAGTTGTTAGCTGTGAAAAATTATATTCACTGTGGAGTGTAGCTGGATTTACAGTTATAGCTTTATTTACAGCTACCCAATATTTGCTTCAAGCTGTGACAAAAGATGCTGTAACTTTGGGCTCCAAGTGATTTGCAGAGAGGTCAGGTAGAAATAAAATGCTGTTTTCCTAGCACAGTGTTCTTGAGACTCTGCAGGAGGATACACATGCCAAAGGCACCTGCCGTCCATGGGGGTGAGGGGTGCTGGCATATGGCCCTGAGGGGCCAGAGCATAGCAGTGCCGTGACCAGGCAAGGCTCGGATTGCTGCAGCCCCTGGAGCTGTGGCTGCCTTCCCCTCTCTCAGGGTAGAGTGTCTCCCTCTTTCCTGCAAGTCTGCCTCACAGTGGATGGAAAAATACAGCCCAAGTTTTCATCCTTGTACAAAGACCTTCATGAGTGATACTGCACAGGGTGAAGTCTTTCACTGCCTTCTCTTTCCTTCTTCCCTGCTAATGTTTCATTTTTCTAGTCAGTTTTAGAGTTCTCAGCCTTTTTGAACCAAACATGGTGAGCATAATGTCTCGGTGAGATTTTATTGCATTATTTTTCTCTCTTCCTGGAATGAGGGGCTATTGTTTCCTCCTAGAGAAGTGTAATCAACGCAGTGCCCGAAGGGCAGGTCACTGTGTTTGACCCATTGCCTTGATCACTGACCTACATGTCGTTCAAACACTTTGGTAAATAGTGCCTCTTCTTATATCTTTAAGATTTATCTAACAGACAGGAGAAGATTAGAATTGGAGCTATCTCTTACTATTCTGGGGACCTGGGCTGCCAGCCAGATTTACTTCTTGAGAAGCAAGTGTGTGGTTTTGTGAGTATGAAATGTGTGACTTATTCTCCTTGACATGCTTTAATACATGCACTGAGTGGTGATTTACATGAGGATGCATCGAGGCTCTGCTTGAGCTGACAGCACTTGGTGCACTTTAATCTCACATGTGGATAGAGGAAATGAGCTAATCTGCAGTTAAATATAGAGGTGGTGAAAAAGGTGGGAAGCGGGGGAGGGGTTGACTCTAATCTCATTTAGGTTGGGGTCACTTGAGAGTAACCTCTGTATGTGGATGGTATTACTCTGGGGTAAATTGTATCTCACCTCTGTGAAGCTGACAATATTAGCTAATGGAAAATGATGACAAAGTGAGAATGTGCCCTAAGCTCTGGCATTGCTGCAATGTTGTTCTTTCTGATCACCATCTATATGTTGGTGACACCCTTTTTTTGTTTTCAAGAAGTAACCAATGAATTGCAGGGGTAAGCAAATGCGTATTGTTGAAATTACATTTTAAGGACCAAATTGAGAATGGATCAGTGTTGATCTACAAGCTTGGTTCTCTGTGATAGTTAAGAAGATGTACTATGACCTTGTTGCATTGTATGTTTGTTTTCTGCTTATTCCTGAGCTCAGTTTTGCGCTATGAATGTAGAAGAATTGAGAAACAGAGATACCTGCTTCTCTTCTCCTTCGTGTGCAAATGCACTCATAAAGTCTGTGTTAGACTGAGACTGACCATTCTGTCCAGCTTCCCGAGTGCTTAAATGAGCATTGACGGGGGAAGTTTGCATTACTGCTTTGTATATATTAGCTGCTTCTGAGCAGTTCTCTTCTGCACAGTGCTGCTGGTATGGCCAACCAGGAAGGCAGGCACACCTGAGCAAACAGGGGTGCTTTGCTGCCATGCAGGTGTATGCTGCCTGCATTGCAGAGAGGAGGTAAATTGGATTTTGCTGACTCATTTGGGAAGGTAAATGCAGTCTTTCAGGCATGAACTGAACAAACCAGAAAGAGGAATTCCGGCAGCAGCCTGTTCTGAGGAGGCAGCTTGAGCTAATCTGTTATATGCTGGCAGAATTGAACCTAAGTAGTCCATGTAAGGAATTTGCATTTGGAGATCACATACTGTATGGGTCGTGTTTGAGCAGTGGGTGAAGAAAGCCACTGGTTTACATAATCTCACTAAAATGAAAGGTCTGTCAGTTAGAATTCATTTTTATATTGAAGAAAATCTAAGCCAATTTTGAGAGAGCAAGATCTACCCTGCAATGTATGTCCACCTCTTTTGTTGATTTCTCTGGGAATTTCAGGCCTTGACCTTGCATGTAGATTAGTAAAAGCGTCACTGTTGTCTTTAGTGTTCCTGTTGGCTCAAAGCAATATTCTGAGTCCTTCTAGTCCACAGTGACAGATGACCAGCCTTCAGCTAGTATCTAAGATGTCCATATAGATAGGATGCATGCAGTTTATTTTGTAAAATCTAATAAATTATCCAAATCTCAAATGTTAGAGATGGCTTATCTGTAACAACCTGATTCTCAGTGTTCTTATTAATTGTGGTTAGCAAAGAGGTTACTAGAATCTGATCCTTGCTGCACTAACTGAGATGGTGTTTTGATACTTATTAAGTTAGAACTCTCATGATGGCGTGGCTCAGTTAAGAAATTTTTTAAAGATCCATTGATATCTCCTCTTAGCTGGACAACAAGTCTTGTGGCTTCCAGAGTGGAAGGACATAACTATATCTGAGACCAAGGGCAAGCATCAATTTCGCAAACAGTTGCTCGGGTTGGAGACAGAGACCCTTGTCTTGCTTTTCACACTGCTGATGTGTGGCGTTGCTTACAGCTTTGCCAGCTAAGGGCTGCATGTGAGCACTGTGTGATCAGCATCGAGAAAATACATGAGCTTGTTTTATCTTCAATAGTTGTTCAGTTTAACTTGGTGGATTCAACCTTCTGTGGATTATGAAGTGCTCACTTGGACACCTCTGCTACCAGTGCATTGGGGAGTTGTAAACTCCAGCAGATGGGATTGTGACAAGCAGTTTTCAATGAAAATGACCTCAAAAGGTGGGTGTCAATTTTCAACCTTAGAGGCAGTATAGAGCAGTGAAAAGAGCATTTTGCTGTAGTCACAGTTTGTTCCTGGCACTGATCCTGGTGTTAGGTGATGAGGACAAATCACTCCTCGTCCATGTATCTGTTTCCCCTTCATGTGTCTTGTCCATTTAAATTCCTTGAAGAGAGGGGCTGCCTGTTCTTATGTGGACAATGGCAAAATATAATATTTTTATCCTGCTAGTCATAACAGAGCTGCTTGAATTTGTTGTTTTTTAAATGGTCTTTTGAGTATTGTTTGTTGATTTTAGTTTCCAACTCTTTTCTTTTCCATTGCAAAGCTGGCCCCATGCTGATGTGTTTGATTATGTTTTCATTGCCATTGTACTTGCTTTGATTTTGCAGCTCAGTGCCCAAAGCACAGGGCGCTGTGCAAACAACATGATAAAGTCAAGCAGGGCCAGCCCCCTTCTCTTTTTACCTTGAAAACAATGCAAAACTCTGAAGTTTCTTTTGCTTGGCACCTCCAGTTCTTGAGTTCGAGGCTCTGTGTGTGTGTGCTGCCCTCCTGTTGTCTTTAGATCACTTGGACAGTGTTTTCCATTGCCTCCTAAGGGCTATTGGAAGCTGTGCTGCCTGCGTGGTTGTGTGTGAGCTCAGGCTGTGAGGTGTGGAAAATTACTGCAAGAGTAGTGACATGCTGAGCTGACGTTCGTGTCTGCAGTGGGTCCATTGTGACTAGGTGTCATTACTGGGGCTCACTCGTAGGTAGATTTGTCCTGCTGGATCATGTCTGGCAAGAGACTTTGTCCTGTTTCTGATTTCCCCTTTTTACTCTTGGCAGTGTACTTTTCTCCATAGGTAGATGGTTTGACTATGGCCTGTGTCCAACCCTTTTAACAAGTGCTGCGTTACTGGCTGTTGATTTGAAAAAAGGGAGGAGCTAGGTAGCTTGATTCTGCACTACCATAGTATTGTCAGCCAGTGTGCTGGTTATTAGCATGAACAACGCAGCCTCCAGAAACACCCATAAAATTGTGGACCTTGTTCCTTTTGTGCTTCAGGCTTGTCCCCATATTGTTCCTCCTATTCTCTTCCCATGTCACTCTGGAAACCCTCTTTTGGCATTGATTACTGGGACAGACTGAGGCTGTAGCTCAGTGAATCAGAACTACACAAGGTACAGTTTGCTCTAAGCCACAGTAATTTGTTTGTTTCTAAAATCAAGGAGTGTGTAGAGATAGGGAAATCCCTAGTTATAAAAACTACATGGAAAAAAAATTAAGGAAAATCCTGCAGGGAAACCTCTTTATCAGCAGTGTGGTGAGGGTTTGGTTTTGTAGTGTTTTTTTTTGTTTTCTTCTCACTTGCCTTGATTTGCTCACCTGTTGCATTCGTTCAAAGTTTCCATGTGGAAGCTGCTTTTTGTAGCTTGCTGAGCAGCTCAGTTACTGTCAGTGCCAGTGTGCTGGCTGCTTGTGCGGGCAGAATCCGAGTACCTTTTGTGTTATTCATTGGAAACTCTTTCAGCAGACTTTCTTTTACAGAAAGTTTTATCGGAAATCAAACTCCTGAAAACCATAAAGTCAGATCACAGCTGAGTATTAACAAAATTAAAATGTTAAACATTTTGGCAGTGCCCTTCGTCTATGACATTGTCAGCTCCTAATTTTGCTGCCATTGACAGGAAGGGAAGTTTTGTCTCTGACAGCAGTGGCTATAAAGTTTGTCAAAGCTCATCCTTTTATGAATCCTATATTGATTTTTTTTCATAAAAAATAGTTTCTTGAGGTCCTCCAGCAGCTAGTGGAGGGCATGTTTCCAAGGGGAGAGTTTGAATGATTAAGTATCTCTTCTAGATCGGGGCACAGACCAGTCATAACCTGCTTCTGTATTCCTGTGTCTTGCTGTGCTCCCTGGCTATGTGCCAGATTATAAGCTTAGTTGTAACAGTCCTCAGCACCAGAGAAGTTCCTGTCGTTTGGGGTTTGTGCCATTTACTCTCTCCTCCCCCTCTCAACCTAGCTCTTAGACCTTGTGATAATAGTTCTCTGCTTTGAGCAGCTTTTGGTAGCTGGGACTCTGGCCAGCTTCAGCCTTTTGCCAACTCACAAGGACAGGCAGGTTGGGAAAGCAAACAAACTGTAATTAATGCCAGCAGAGCAGCTTCTTGTGTTGCGGGGAAAACCGGGGCTTGACCTTGCCACTGGAATATTAATTCTCTCTTGGTGCATACTCTGGACACCTTTATAGCAAGTTTCCATTCTGGTACTAGCAATAAGCCTTTCAAATGTGTGTACTTTCACTAATCTCTTTCTACTTGTTGCAGGCGGAAAAGCTCCCAAACTGTCTTGGAAACAAAACTCTAATTTCCACTTGTGTTTTCCTAGGACTGTTCTAGTTTTATTGATAGACTACCCTGGTTCTTATAGGCTCATTGTTTGGGATGTTTGTGGGTCTTGAAAGAAGTCTTCCGGCATGTCTTATTGGAGCTCTGTGAGCATGTTCTGAGATGGCTACGAGAGTCCCTCTATGAGTGCTTTTATCTCTGAGCATCAGCTTCTGTTGTGTTCATGTCATATTTATACCCCACCTCCACTGTCATGAGACTATTTAACTGGCAAGGCTTATTGGGTGACAGGCTGGTTACAGTACAGGACCCTTGGAGGTTCTGGTCTTGCATTGCTTGTTGGAAGAAATGTGACTTCAGTTCCCTCAGAGCTTGAATAAAACACACATGAGGATTTGTTGAGTCATCCAGCATAGGCATGAAACCTCACTGTTTCTTTCTAAGAGTTGTTGCATACAGGGAAGAAGGAAGTGTGGAGAGAGACTGCATTGCCCTCTGGAAGAACCTCTCTCCTCTCAGCACAGCGGAAGCTCAGGGTGACTGACTAACTAGTTCAGCCTGATAAATGACATAATTAAAGTTGAGGAGTGTCAATACCTAACTTACAAGTCAAACTGCGAAGACATCAAGCAGATTGCTGTTAGTGTTATTGAGTGAAACAATAAAGCTGTACAGCTATCTATCAAATCAATGTCAGATCTTAACTATTGAGATTTAATATTGGACTGGAGTTAAACAGTCTCATTTAGTACCCATCAATGCATGCAAAAAAATTTAAATTATTCTATGAGAATTCTGCCTCTGTGTCTGTCCAGCTGTGTACCCTAACCAAGGAATTTATTGTAAGACAACATGTGTATACTTCTTAATGTGTCTCCTCCCTGCCCTCCTTTCTAAGGGTTTTTATATTTCTTGGCTGTTATTACCCCTTGCTCTCAACTCAGGCTCTGTATCAGACAGGCCTATTCACACATCAAGGATAGCTGCACAGATGTGTATTTACTTCTCTTTTTCTCCATTCTGTCAACTAGTATACTGAATTAAGCTGAAATCAGCAGCAATAATGATTAGTAAACAGACTGCAGATTGTAGGGAGGCATGAATATTTGTGCTCTTCAGCTGTCCTTGCTCCTTGAGGGGGAATCTCTAGCAGAAAGGCAGGAAAACTGATGTGGCTTCAGCCTTCCCTGGAGACAACCATAAATATTGGTTCTCGTACAAGGGATGCTCTGATGGGGTCTGGTCAGCCTGCTGTTTATATTAACTGTGCTATGCTTCCTGCATGGTAAGCAGAGGGAATTGCTTCATTTAAAAGTGTTATTTCTGTGAATGGCAGATTGCATTGGTACAGCCCTCTGGAAGCAGGACTAGTGGTGCTAGTAAGTATTGTCTTTCTCTTTGACTTTTGTAGGTATGAGCTATTATGTAGCAGCTGCATGTGAAGAGAAGACGCAGTGGAAGTCGTTGTCAGAGAATCCTGTCCTAAGCTGAGCCTGAAGAATTCATTGAGCTGACTGAAGTGAGTGCTCTGAAAGGGAGGGGAAGGAGCACGTCATTGGGAGTCCTTATCCTGACTTGAGGCACCAAAATTGCATCTGTATCTCTATCACTTGTGATGGAGGAGTTTTCAGGCTGGTAGCAGCCTGAGTTGTGCAGCAAAAAGCTGTATGGTGGTGAGAGTATCACTGTATTATAGAGGAGGTTTTGGTATGTAATCTTTCTAGATCTTGAAAGAGCATAAAGCTCTGTGTTTTTTTAGTAATTCATATATGCATTAAATTAAACATAGTAGTAGTCTCAGCAAGGATTAAATTCACCTTTGCCACCATCAGATACATTCCTTATTTGCTGTCTGTGTTAGTGACATCCTCCTTGTTTATTATCTGCATTTGTGACAACTTTTTTTAATTTATTTTGATACTACTGCCAATAAATATTTTGTGGCTCTTTCTAGGTCAGAAACCCATGAAGGTAGTGGAATTTTGGAATCGGAGTAAGGTTTTAGGGTAAGGACCAAAGTTTCACAGTTGGCCTTGAATAGGCTACAAATCCAGGTTTAGGACTGATGCTTGTCTGCATGGAAATAGCTGGATTCATTGCTTCACCTGTAAGAGGCTGTTGGGTTAGGTTTGACTGACAGGATGTGTGATGACTTGATGTAAGTTTAGAGCAGACAGGAGCTATTGAACTGGGATTGGACTGTTGAACTGTTTGGGGGCAAATTGTTGAGTTGATGACAATCAGACCCCAAGGTGCTACTGGGCTAGATTTAGGGTAGCTGCAGACATGACCAGCTACAAATACTGGTGAAGCTGATTAATTTAGAGGAGATGGTGTGAGATGTTTGGTACTGTTTGGTCCAAGATTAAGTCCTGGGATGAAAGAGACCTGAAAGTTCTGAGATAAAGTTTGATTTTCTTACTTGCCTGGGGCAAAAGTGCCTCAGCCTTTGACAATTCTGCATTGAAGCAGAAGTCTTAGATATGATCAAGGCTGAGGCTCACATGTCAAGCTCTTGAAACCACTGTTTCCTCTTAGGATGACTGTTCTATGGAGGCTTTTGGGATCAGGAAGGCAAAGGTCAAAGCAGCAGTTACTAAAGACTGAATATCTGGCATGCAAAAACATTCTTTTTGGCTACTTATTTCTTTGTTTCTAAAAAGCTGAAAGCATCAGTCTCTCTTGTCTCTTGCCTTTCCTTTTCTCTGCACAGGTGTTTTAGTGCAGCTCAGTATGGTCATCTCAAGTCCTTTCCCATGTATGTAACGCTGTACCTGATGTTTGGCTCTATGCCAGAGTTACATCCATACTGATACTGTGATTCTCAAGGATTGTTATGTCTCTCTCCTCTGGGGGGAGAGCCCTTCCAGTGGGGCTGCATCAGCCTCCTGTATGCTGAACATGCCAAGGCTGTTGTCAGCCTGACTGTTCTGTCTTCTATGAGCTAGTTGTCTCTGAGAAATGAAAGTTCAGGGTGTTGGAGAAGAATCTGGAGAAACCTTTGGGACCTATCAAGCCACATTCACATGGACCCTGCTGTTGAACTGGCACAATTACTTGGTCTCCTCTAGAGATGGGCTGTTTTACGCCTGGCCTGAGTATGATCCTGTACTTTGCCTGCAAAAGGGAGAGAAACTCTGTCCCTTCAGTTTGTCTGCTTCAGAGGGAAGGGAATGTGATACTAGTTTCTCCTCCATTCAGAAAGTTATAGTCAGGTATTGATCTGGAAAAAAAGCATCTCCAAGAAACCTTGATGCTCAGAGGCATGCCTAGGAGCCACAGGGCCTCAGGCTTGTGTGATGGCTGAGCTATGTCATCACCCAAGTGGTGACATCTGCATTTCTTTCTTCTCTTATCCTAGGTGCCTTCTGGCTGTCCAGTGACATCAAGGCATTGCACATCTGTTCTTCAGGGAGTTCATAGCATTGAGTACCAAGTCTAGATAGGAGTTTGGAGACTTATTCTTTAGCCCCTATTTTATTCTTTAGCTCCTATTCCAGGTTAGGTGGAGCCCTAAATGGCACTTTTTATGTTACCTTTTTATGAGTGAAAACTATTTGCTTTTCTGTAGTCTGAAATTTTTCTTTTAATTGGAGGCTTGTGAGAATACAGGGAAGCACTTGTATACCATGTTATTTTTTTATTTATGTTTTTAAGATCAGATTAAGGTATTGTGGTGGTATGTTGGTTTTTAATGTGCTCTGCAATGCATACTGCAGACCAACTCTATTCACTTCAGATGTTTAATGCAGGTATCTGTCACTTGATGGAGATGAAACAGTTCCAGGCTTGTCAAGCTGGACCAAAGGCACAGAAGGGGAAGGAAGGTATCTAGCCAGTGCCCTAGGAAACAAAGTAAATTCATAAAACCACAGTGGGTATATCTTGACCGTATCTTTTGCTGCCATAGAGGAAGGAGTCAAAGCATGGAAAATGCTATAGGAAGGCCAAGGCTCAGAGATTTTCTACCACAAAGGAGAAAAAGGAGATTTTCTACCACAAAGGAGAAAGTCAGTGCACACACAAAACTGTTGCAGAGGTTGCTAACAAGTTGTTCTACCGATGACCATGTTTTACAGGGCCTGCTGCTCAATAGCTGTGGCCTTTTTAAGTTCTTGGGTTCAGGTGAATGCTGAATTTAGGGAGGCTGCTGTAAGCTGCAACAAGTCTTCTTTCACAACTTTCCCTTGAGATGGAGCAGAATGTCTTGTAGAGGAAGGTGTTACCCAGAATGTCATTTTGGCTTCAGCCAATTTGTCACACCAGCTTTGCCTATCTTAGACTGTAAAGGAAGTTTTAAGGCATGCAGCACGGCCAGAAACCAGAGCAGTAATAGTGAGAGCAAAAGCAGGAAAATGGAGTCTTAATTTTTTCCGTTGAACTTTGGGGAACAGATGGAGAGTCGATGAGACAGAGATTCTGGAAAGGACAGTGTGTTTCAAACGTTTTCCTTAATGTCTTCCCAATCTGCTCATAGATTTGTAGCTCCTGCCTTTTTGGCACAGGTCAGTTAATATAGGATGTGAAAATTTCAACGCCCCCGTCCCTCCAGAGGTGGATGTTCCCCAAGGCCTGTTTAGCTGTGTTTTTTGGGCGAAGGAACTTTTGATGCAAAGGTTGCGGGAGCAGCGCCTGGCCTGATGGGCAATGTCTATGTTTACTTCATTCCAAGTCACTAAAGTGAAGGATCTGGACTTTCTGAACAGAGGCAATGACCTAGCAGCCTCTTAGCTGCGTGCTGTACTGTTGCTAATAGGCTAGTCCTGCCTCTTCTAAATGGTCAATGTGTTTTCTTTGGGAGTTTTTTGTTGCATTTTTTTTTAATCTGGTTAGAGGCCAAGAAGAATCTAATCAGAGTCCGACAGTGCACTGAGCAGCTATCATTATCATTATTTAGTCATCCACTTGCTGTTTCTTTGCTCTGACAAGAAATGTTAGTGTGGTTGGAGGGGACGCAGGAAGACCAGCTTTTGTCTTCATCTCCTTGAAAAGATTCAGGAACTTTCCTCTCAATACACCTATATACAAGTGTTGCCCTTAGAAGACAGATTCATAGTGAGGCCTTCAAAATTCTGTGACAGCCACAGTTTGAGGGAGAGGAATCAACAAGAAGGGGGAACTTGAACTCTCCTTTACTCCTGAAGGAAATGACTTTCGGCTGTGAACTGTGAAATATGATTACTGTCTCATTAGCTTACATAGTTATGAATATAAGTGATTAATAATTCCATCCAGCTGGCCAAGTTAGAAGCAAATCCAAATTTCTCCTCAGCCTGGTGTTTTGGGCTGGATTTCTGTTTATTAATGAGACATAGCAAATATATTGAACAGAACTGCTGGGGCTTAGTTTCTATGAATGCCCAGACTTCTCCACTGGAAAACATGTTACTTCTTTTGGCTCTGTAGTTCTGTTCCTGGAGAGCAAATTGATAGCTGTGGATAGCCTGATTTGATATTCATTTGTTTTTAACAATTATAGAATCACAGAATCAGTAAGGTTGGAAAAGACCATAGAGATCATCAAGTCCAACCTATCACCTATTACCTAACCTAGCCAAACCTGTTACCTAACCTAATTAGAGTGCAGGGTAAAGCATTGCAGGGAAATACTGAGGTGGAAAGAGTACAATTTGAGTTCTCTTTGCTGCTTCTACAAGTTATCTTCTTTACTGCACTCCTACCTCTCCATTTTTTACTCTCAACAACTTAGCAAATCACTGTTCATTGGAATAGATAGTGAGCTCAGGTGCTGGCACAGGGATTATGCTAAATATCTGGGTATTTTGAGTAAAGAAAAATTAGAGAATTTTACTAAAATCAGCTTTCTCCTGTATCATATAGAAGGTGATTTTTGTCCTGACTGTGCCTTGAGGTTGATATAAGCTCTATAGCACGAAGGTTAAGACCACTGGTAAATATTACAGAAGCTTTTAATATTGATTGGGGTATATTCTGTTACCTTCACAGTCAGCAGTGCCTTTCACTCTCTGAGGTGATGATTGGATCAGTAAGTATGGCTCTAGCTTAAACTAAACTTGCTATATGAACTGCCATTGGTGGTGTTTTGTAGTAGAGGAACAGTCTGGATTCTCCTGCCACACACAGTCATTGATCATGGAGTATAATCCTTGTGTCCCACAGCCCCAGTTTGGCACATGTACCACAGATTCCAGCATGCAAGTTTTGCTTCCGTTTTGCTGAGTGTAAGTGGCAATACAGGGTACAAAGGACTGCATGTGAGGGTGCATGTTTTGTTGCTTGCGTCCTGTAACTGTCATTCACTTCCTGAGGACTTGGGTGAGCATAGATGAGCCCTAAATTTCTCCCCTGGAGTAGGTCCTGAATTCCATAAATTTGCTTGGATCAAGGTCAGCAACTGTTCAAGGCAGAGGAGCAAGGTTATACGTACGTACTTCTATGCATGGAGTTTAAATAGGTCAGCAGATCAGTAGGAGCTGGGAGAAACTGCTTCTTAGGTGACTGCTAAACAGCTGATTACTCAGAGCTTGTGTTATTGTGAAGCAGTGCTTTCCAGCTCCTGCTGAGTTCTGCAGTTAGAAGACAACAGCAGCAGGTGCCATTCCTCTCACTGAAGTGTCTCTTACAATGCTGTGGACTCCTGAATGGTGATAAATTGTGATCCTCTCAGGTAGTATTTCATTCTGTTAAATTTCATTCTGTTAAATGAGGGATCACCTGTCTACAGCACAGCCCTTATCTTCAACAGCCTAAAGGGACACTAGGACAGTTCTTCAGCAAGGAAGACAAATTATACATTTGCTTTTCTCAGCCATTCAAGAAAATCTTCTAGTCGTTTGTCTTGTGGTCCATGCTCTTCTTTCTGTAAATTTAGCAGATGGTGTGCTTTCACTAGATTAATACACACCTTACAAGGACTTTTTGCTAGCCCATAACTTCTGCTCTGTAGACTTGCTCCTACTGACAGATTAAGTTACTATCTAGAGCTCTTAAAAGTCCCTTGTATGTCTTTATAAGGAGTTTTTCTCAGTCTCTGGTGACAATCTAAACCCCTCATGCCATGCAGACTGGTCTGTAAGTGCCTCCTGAGTCCTTGTGCGTTTGCACTGAGTGGCCTGGCAGATTGTAGGGGCTGCTGACAGCCGCATTTCATTCTGTGCTGGTGCTCATTCCTGTGGATTTCAGGTGGGAAGGACTGAGCTGCAGAGTTTGGGCTCAGGTCTGAGGCATCCGTGGGGATCTGGTTATTGGGAGCTTTGGGGCAAGGTAGGGCTCATCTTTTATAGCAGGGAGGTTGCTGTAAAACTATCCTAACCAGAACCTGGGTGGCTGTTTTGTAATAAAGCAGGAGCTCCAGCCCAGCAGGATAAGGATATTGGGTGAATGGGTTTGTGCTCATTGATGGTACTGGGTGGAACTATAACAGCAACGTGTTATTTTGTCTGAGTTTTGTTTTGCAATTCAAATCCCAGAACTGAACTGAAAGCATGAGTATGATGTAAGTTTGCTTGCCTTCCCCCTCCAGCTGCGGAACGAAGTAGCCTCAATCACTTTTGTTTAGTGTCTCCCAGATCTATCAAACATACATCCTTTCCTAAACTGCATGTCATAGCACTTCTGGCCTCTTCTGGTGGCTGGAAAGCCTATTCCCATGGCATATTGAGGTGACATGAAAAAAATACTGTGGCTGAGGGACATTTATCAAATGAGAAACTATATGGGTTGCGCAAGCTTAGATCTGGGACAATTACTCCCTCCAGTCAAAGCAAATTTGCTCAGTGGCTACTAGAGCAGTGGTCCAGAGTATCCTACAACTGGCATCTGCCTCTGTTATGCCAAAGACTGACTTTGTTGTGCAAATTGTTTTGTCCCTCTTACTATTTCCTTCAGCTCTTATGGTGAAATTATCTTTCACAAAGACATGGGTATTATGGCAAAAATACAGCAGTGATTGTGCAGCAGTAGGTGCCAGGAAAATTGCAGTGCACACTACACTAGTTCTGTGGGTTGATGGTAAACCAGCAAGATTTCATGAAGCTTTTTATCCTGCACTCAAAATTGACTTTGGAAACAATCAAGTTCTCTAGCTCTGCAGCCGTGGAAAGCTTGGTGCCCTTCACCCAAGTGGACTAGCAAATTCTGTGAAAATTCAAGTTTTCATCCAGGTGGTGGTCTAGCAGGAAACCCTCCCTCCTTGCCAAGCTGTTTAAAGGTTTTCTAAGCTGATCTCTGGAAAGACCAGAAATGTTTCAGACCCCATCATTGACCTGACCATCCTAACTTGGGACTTGGGCTGGCTTCTGGATCCTTCCCTGTTTTGCCTCTCCTGAGATGTCATGCTTTCATTTACTAGCTGTAATTTTTGCCATGTGGTTGTTTTAGTCGCAGTCATTTTTATTACCTGAAGACAAACTATCAGGGGCTTCTTTATGGACATCAAGCGATGGATCTCATGTGGTCCAGGCTTCACAACAGACTTGAAGATCAAGGAGGTTATTGTTAGGTTGTGAAGGGGTCTCCTGTTGAGTATGTTTCAGGTAATTCGAGCTGGTGATGACTGCACACTTTACTTTGGACAATGTGTGTGGGGGGGTTATTTGCTTTATGGTTTGCTTTTGAGAACAGCATGCTGTTACATTTTGGGTGTGTTGGTCTTTTGGGATTTTTTTTTCATTTGGAGAGGAGAGTAGGGTCTGACCACTCAGAACGCTGGTTTCCGTCATCCTTTATTCTGACTGTTGATATGTCTGAAAAAAACCCTCTTCCTCTTCCTCCCAAACTGAATACACCTGACCTGTAAAGGGACTGGAATCTAAATGTAGTTTCAGACTTGAGTTTTGCTAATACCTTCTATATCTACTGGGATAAATGAAATGGAAACCCCAGATACAAGCCCCCCAACATTAGTCTTTGGGATGTGGTAGTAAATGTGGACTCTGGGAACCTTTGTTTACTCTAATTAGAAATACTAGTGGCATGTTTACACTGAGGTTTGGGATTGGTCTTAAATGAAGTAAAATAAAGCAATTTTCCAGCTTCTTTGGGCCCCTTAGCCACTATACCTGATCATAATTGTGCCTATTTTGATTAACAACTAAATGGTTCATTTCGTGGGAGGTGAGTATTGGAATGCCAAATCAGCAGCTCTTGCCATTGATATTGCCTTATGCATCTTGTTTGAGTGTTGAGATCTTCGTCTTGCAATAATTTTCAGTGCATTTTATCAATCTGTGAGTTTAGCAGCAGATCAATGCCTGTATATGCATGCTTGAGGAATCAACATCTGGGGACAGCCTGCAGAGACAGTCAGTGTCAGTCATGAAAGCCAGCAGTGCTGGTGACAAAGGCTAGTACCAAGAGACTTGGGGAGTCTCCTTCATATAATTTCCACTATCAAGCTACCACTTGATCTTGCACAAGCTGAGGAAGTTTTAGTCCCAGCTGTTTGTTTAGTAGACATGGACCATAGGAGGAAGGGTGTTTCTGTGCTGCAGCTGGCCTTCCTCACCAACAGACTGCCCAGGCCTGGGGATATGAGTATAACCTCACGCCTCTAAAAGCTGGCACCACCTCCACTCCAGTGCAAGTCTTAGGATGCCCAAAGGGAAGCCAAGCTGCACTGTGGTGTGGACACTCCACTCTAGGGACACCCTAGTACAGCTTAATTCTTTGACGCTTGTTATGATGCCCGTGGAGTGGGCATATAATATGTAGTAGCCATACAAACAGTTAGTTTCCCCTTGTGTCATGTCAGGTATTTGTGCTACAAATCTCCTCTGCCAAGTCCAGAAACTTAATCTGCCCCTTCAGCTCCTACCCATTGAAATAGGATCTGCCATGTCCAGTGCCAATGGAAATGTTCCTTCCTTGGCAAGTGGATGCTGCCCGATTTAAAAAAAAAAAAAAAGGTGTGTTTTCAAGTACTTTAATATCTCTTCAAGGTCTATCTGCCACTTCTCTTCTGAAGTGCATCCCATACCAATGCTACCATGGAATGTCACCTTCAACCTTGTTCTCTTTCCCTTCCCAAGCTGCAGGAAGAGTCAGTGTCCTTTATGATAACAGTGGCAGGGGAGTGACAGGCAGGTTGGGTGGGGGTGGCTGTTGGTGAGTAAGCCTAGTGACAGGATGGGGTGACTAAGAACCAGCTGGCTAATTAAAGTACAGCAGTAGGAGGAGCAAAGTATTTAAGGCTGCCAGAGAGAGAGGGAGATGCCTCCACAAATTTCTTCCCAGCAGCCGTGACTGGGCAGCACAGTGAAAAGTTTCCTTAACTCTTTCATACCTCTAATGGAGTGAAATCAAGAGACTAAGAAAATGGCACCATTGATTGAAAAGCCTGAATCAAGGTAAGGGCACTGGTAGAGGGTTTAGTTAGAGTGAGTAAAATCTAGCTCTCATAGAGTTGCTCTAGCTGAACTCCCAGGTCTTTACTTGGCACTGGCATATGCTAATGTGTACTGAGTGGGTAGGTCTGGTGAGGCAGTGCACACTGATTTTCAGATGCTGCTTTCATTTGAATAGGTATTTCCAGTTACTGATTGAGAAAAGAGGCAATATCAAGGCAGTCATTACATGGATGGGTGTTCTCATTGGGAGAAATGGGCATGTCCTGGCCTCCTTACCATTTGTGACTATATCTTTCTCCTAATAATGTATTTTTTTGGGAAGGAGAGATTGAAAGCCTTTTCTGAATGCTGATTCTAAGGCTGTTACTAAAATGAAAGTGAATAGAATGGATGTGACGTTCTCAGCAATATGTCAGCTTGGTCACCTGAGGCTGGAGGAGCCAGAGGGAAGTGAAGATGAGGACTGGCTTCTGGAATGTGACTTCGTTCTATATCTAGAGACACTTGGAATGTCAGACTGTTGCTTCACTCATTGGTTTGGTTTTCTGTGGGTGTTTTCAGTATTGAGTAAAGACGCAATTACTGTGTTCTTCATTCTAGTGTGTAGGTGACTAGAAGCAGCACTGTCCAGCAAGGCTAGCAAGCCAGCACTCCAGTCTGAATTCCCTGGCAGGCACAGGTTTGCTGTCTGGCCTTGGACACGTGACAGTGACCAGCCTTCTGAGTTTTGCTGAGACTGTATTGTGTCTGATATCCAGGTAGATGATGCAATACTTCCAGGTTGGCAAAGGCTAAGGAAAATAACACTGTCTCGTTTCAACTTGCATCCCTTGGCTTGTCAGAGATGTCTTGCAAGTACTGTATGCCTGGTTCCCCATAAGCATTGCTTAGAGTTAGCTTATGTGGATCCCTGAAGGTTGTTGCAGTTGTGTGTAAATGAGACCAACTCTCACACTGATTTTGTTTGTTCTGAAACTATAAAAAACATCCTGTAAGGCTCATATACCTGTAAGACTGTTACAGTACGCCAGCTCAGCTGATTTTGGATGTTGCATAGCATGGAGGCCCAAATCTTCAATATCTGTGTGAAAGCGGACGATCACTTATAGACTTTGAAAAGTGTTAGCTGTTGCGTAGTGAGTGTTTGTACAAGGCTTCAGAACAGCTAATTCTAGGAGATCATAATTAAAAATTAATGTTTGGTGTGATTGCCACAGTGAGCACTCATTAGTGCCTGTGCAATTCCTCTACCTTGTGCAACTGGGAATCTCAGGATATCTGGGATGGTATGAGATGCTCTGTAGCATTAAAGTATCTGTTTTATATGTCAGAGGTCCTTCAGAATCCTCCCTCTGCCCTCATTTTTGTAAAATGTTTGTAAACACAGTTTGAACTTTGTAACACCAGTCTCTAATTAGTGTTTCTACTTAATGCAACTTCCTATGTCACTGTTTGATAGTGTGTGACAGAGGTGAAGACAGCCTTTGTAGTCTTTGTTATACAAAACTGTGCAAGAGAAGCTGCTGGATGTTGTTTAGACGATCTAATTGATTGTATTTATAGAATGCCATTCACTATAGTAAATGCAATGCAATGTTTGTGTCCCTCAATCCTGCAGTCAGCTGAATGGATCCATTGTTGTTCATAATTAGGGCTTCTGGAATTTGTCTGTTTATTTACAGCAAATGTTAATGTTCTGCAGAGACACGAGTGGCCCCATATCAGAGGTGTACAGAGAGTTAAGTGCAGTACCCAGAGCACCCCAGCTGCACAGCTCTTGCAAGAAGTCTCATGACAGCTTGAAGTCAATGAATCTTCCATTTCTTCCAGCTGAAGCATAAAACTAGCATCCTCTTGGGTAGGTGTGGCCATTGCAGCTTGTTGGAAAGATTTTCCTTTTGCAACAAAGGTAAATTGGGTGTCATTGAATTAGTTACCCTTTAACTGTAAATAAATCCCAATTTCAGTAGTGATGTGCTCCCTACCCCAATTCCTGTGTGAGTCTCAGTTAAGTGTCCTGAACAGGCCCAGGCTGTGGTATGCTGTTAAGTCATTTACAGCTTTCCCTTTGGAGCTGGCAGCCTGAACTGTGCCCAGTGAACTCGCTTGTATGGGATGTTCATTGGCTTGTTTATGTAATGCTTCCATCTATGAGGTGTGAGCATACATACCACAGATAAATCCGAACACAAATCTCAGCTTCTGCTGCTCTCAAGTGCTGTGCTCTGTGTCTCCTGCTAAGATAAATGTGAGATTTTATTTAAAATAACCTAGAAAATGTTATGTTTCTTTCCAAAGTGTCCAAAAGCTCATATGAGCTGCCTGGGCAGAAGGGTGTGGCAGAAGGCATTTGTTTCTCCAGCAGATGCCCATGATACATGGCCAGAGCTACTGTCACTGTAATCTCAGCCATCAAGTACTATGAGCAGAAGGGAGTCATGACAGACTCAAGAGGAAGTCAAAGCCCAGTGACAATGTATTTAGAATCTATTGTCATGAGAAGAAAGGTTTTTGACTAAAGGCAACAGATGTGAGAAGTTAACATACAGTGCGTTACTGGTTCCCTCTGGATAAATTGAGTTTCCTTTATGCCAAAACCCCCTGTGTATGGCTGTTTTTCCAGCCCTGAGTTTGTAGCAAAGCAGGACCCACCTTTCATCTCCACAACCCTTCGGGTATAACTCATTGTCACTTACAAAAGGTTCAGTGTCTGGTGTGAAATTATTCCAGTCTATTTCTTTGCAGGGTGGTTGCTATAGACATCAAATCACTACATGAACTAGCACTAGTCATGGAAATTATTTTAGTAGACTGGCCAAAATTAGAATGGACAAGAAAAGTTGATTTGCCTTCTAAACCTTGCTTTTCAGCTGTTGAGCATGTCCACTGTAGGCTTTGCTCTCTGGTTCTGAGATGTTAAGTAGAGTTTAGACTTTGGCCTGCTGACCTTTTACAGTCTTCGACTATATACCAGATTTTAATGAGATGGGTGACAACATGTTTGTTTACAGGCTTGCAAAAGGAAGACTCGAAGGTGCAGTTGCTTTCTAAAAATGCATGGGTGGGGCTAAGCACAACGAGGAAGAACTCCTTAACCACAAAAAATATGTAGATGCAAAACAACTTAGGTGTAGCTGTTCATGAATTTAATTTAGTTTGCAAATCAGAAACAACAGTGAAGTCCTAGGAGGAATGAGTTCTGGAGCAGGCTTCCAGGAGGAGCAGTGGAGGTGGGAAACCTTACCATTTTTGAGCTGGAATGTGAAGTGTTCTTTTACAGTATTGTATGACACAGTTGCCTGCAATAGCATGGGAGTAGGCTTGATGAACCAGGAGATTCTTTTCTGCCCCCTGCTCTAGAAGTGGTGACCTTGAACTGAGTTAACTCAGGTTGTAGATAAAACTTTTGTTTACTCTGAAGTTGATGACTGTAAGATGTCTTTAGTTCAAAAGCATCTGTGAATTCTTAAAGCCACATCTCCTCGTTTGTTTCCTCTTTGACTTTTATTATTAGGAGAGGCACATTCCCCTTACATTGCACAAAAACAGGCACATATGCCTCAGATAACTTTATTTTGCCCATTAGGAAGGAAATAAACACACACTACTTAAAAAAAAAAAAAAGCAGCAATATTGCATCTGAAATGTGTTGTGTTTGTTGCAACAGCTGGAAGTTCAGTTATTTATAAGAACATCTTATCCAAGCTGGTGTTTAATGCTGCCATTTGTTTCATGTAGTGATTTTTCAGTGCTTTCTCTGCTGTCTTAACACTTCCTGAAGAACGTGTGGAGGCTGTTGTGTCATACAGAATTGGTATGATTCTTCTATGTGCACTGCTTGCCTACTCATAGACTTTTCATAACATTTATTCTTGGGAGCATAATGTCTTCTGAAGGAATAACAAGATGTTCGTTAACACTTAAAATAAAAATGATGGGCAGGGTATTTCAGAATAAAAGTGTAGTGATACTTGGAGAGAGCTGATTGCCTCTGTTAACCTGGAACTGCCTCTTCTATTCTAGCTATTTTTTTCTTGCCACACTTCGTGATGCAGAGTGAGAAGTGCAGAGGAAATGTGCTTTCTAGCAAGTTCTTTTAAGCAGCAGACCCTGCTGGTAGGAGGCAGTGCAGCCCTTTGCTGGCTTTCCAGATTTGAGACTCCACATTGCTGACATGGCCCATTGTGCAGAGTCTTTGGGTCAGGGACACTGGTGGCATTGGGAGAAAGGATCTGAGCCAGAGGTGATACAAATGAGTACTGCCAGTGATATGTAAGACTTGACCAGGTTAAAAGTAAGTATTGTAATTGTTAATCATCCTTAAAATCTGGACAGTTACAATTTTTCTCAAAGGTTCAACACCCAGATTATACTAACAGAAATAAAAATTTGATTTTTCATTTAAATGCAGCCGCAAAACACTTAAAACTCTTGTATGTAGAGAGAAAACTTTGAAAATATGCAAAACCCAGAGCTGAGAAAATAAAGCAGGAGTCTAAAGATCAGGAATGCAAGAGACCAACCCAGTAAGTTTTGAATGCTCCTCTAATGTCTAGCAATTGTTTTAAAATCCTATGGGTGTCATCAGAGCTGTCAATAATAACAAGAGAAGAAATTAAAGGAAGTTACTTTTCCCCACACTTGCATTAAACCACCAAAAATAGCCACTCCCTGTGACTCTTAGCTGAGATACTAGTGACTTAAGAGTGTATGTCCTTGCTCAGAACTATTAATGAGCTGTTTGTTACCTCTGCCATTGTAGGGGGAGTATTCAAACCTTTAGAGCATGTGAGATAATCCAGACACTCTGTACAGAAGCAGCTGCCACTTATCTGCATTCCTTCTAAATAGGCTTCTGAACGCACTACTCTCTTTTCCACACCAAGTAGGGAAGGAACTGCAGCCTTGGAAGAAATGTGCTGGGGGTGAAAGGAAGGAAGGAAACGTTAAACATCCGTCTAGAGGTAGGAGTGAACTGGCAAGGAGTTTGTGGATGTTATGTATGGACATTGGCATGTTCAGGGTTACAGCTGCTGGTTTATGCCCTGAGGAATTCATTACCTTTCATTGTGTTTTGAATGTCTGCAGCTTTGAAGCTTTTGTTGCTACATCTGTCACATTTCAGGAAAGACACTAATTCCAGTCTGGTTAGCTGGTTAGAGTAGGGAGCTAGAAGGAGACACGTGGGGGGTTTGTTTTGGGGGTTTCTGTCTTTTCACTTTTTTTTTTTTCTTTGCCTGATGTGGCAAGATGGGTTTCTCTGGTTTTAATACTGACGTGAGGAACCCCATTCTTGGTTCCTCTTGAAAGGCTTCCTTCTGAACTGCTCCTGTGCATACTTGCACATGTGTCACAGGAATGGCTTGACCACGTCTACAGGTCTTGAGGGGAACTGGGAGCAGCAAAGTTTCCAGACCCACTTGCTCCCAGGGACAACCTGACTGTCTGACCTGAGAGAGACTACTCTAAGGATGTACCACCCAAATATTCATGCCACACTGGCTTACTGCGTGTACCTTGCCAAGTGTTACAGGGGGGCAACACTTTGTTATGCTGGGGCTGTGGAGCCAGATATCTGGTCCCAAGAGTCGTTCTAATGAGTTTGTGCATGTCTTCCATTTTAGCAGTCTTCTTTAATTATAATTTATTTTTGGCCTCAAATCACATTTTTACAAAAAAGTTATTTGTTCTATTAATGCTATATAATTGTGTTCTTTTTTTTGCTGAATTCTTTCCTAAGTGCTTTTCTTCATGCAGTGGAAGCCAGTATTTCACACTGTAAGCAATGTCAAGACTCTTGGATCAAAAAGACATCACTGAAATCAGTTTTTAAGGCAGTTGTGGTGTTACTGTTTCTAAACAAATGACTGTTTAAAAAGCATGTGGTCACGAGTTTAATTGCTCAGATGCTGCTGTTGTGGAAAGGAACGTGTTTCTTTGAGTTTGCAGCACTAGTGGACGCTGTCTTTGCCCACACATGAGAGCTAGTAAATCCTCTTTTTCTCCTGAAGAGGTAATACACTACATTATTTTTCCCCTCCTCTTTTATCTTGTATACCAGAGGAAAGCATTGCAGCCTTTTGGGAGTGACTGGAGTGGAAGAGACTTTGTGTTTACTTGCAGGAAGCCCATGGAGAGGACAAGTGTTAAGTTAAAACTTCAGGATACCAGCAACCTCCTCAGCTTCAGAGAGAGATTAATCCTAAAGCTGAGTTGAGATTTATTCCAGTACTGCCCCTTCTTGTGTTTCTCTCCCTGCCCCATGGAGGGTCTTGCATTTATCCCAATGAGTTTAGAATTAAGGTTTTATTGTATGTAGAATAGCGTGATATTGCTACAGACTTCCTTAGGCTGAATAAGCTATCATTTTAGGTGATTTCTTCCTGGTTTGCTTGAACTAAGTCATCTTTCTGTGATGGAAAAGTATGGAGCTCAGAAGGACCATTATTATTAAGTATTTTGACTGTGTTTTCAGACTGTGCCATCCATTACTATTTCAGGGCACTCACTTCTAATATGAAATGGTAGAAACAAAAAGCAGATGCTGTCTGGGCAGGCAAATCTGGGCAGCAGACTTTTAATTTGGACTCAGCTTTTGTTGTTGATTGGTTTTAGACTGTACCCCCCACTTTACACTGTGTTTTACTGGGATCAGCTTGGAGTTAGGCTGCATCCTGCTGAGCCTTCACCATCCATAATCTTGAGTGGATATTTTAGTGAAGAAAATATTTAAATAATTAAGTGTTGGCAGCTGTTCCTAGGGTGGCATGGGGAGCCCAGATATTGGCTGGTTTTATGGACTCATCTGTTACCATATTTGCACGTTGAATTTTCTTTCTTTTTGAGTATGTGTTGAACATGCTCATTGTATTCTGGCTTGTATGTAACAAATACTAGTTAAGAATGGGGATGCTTGAGGCAAGAGAACAAATTCAATTCTCTGAAGGGAATTTCCACCTCTTACAATGTCCCACTTCTGCTTCTAGTTCATGTAATAGGAAAACAAGTATCTCCAACTCTTGTATAGTTTCTTGTTTCTCTGAGCAATTTTTCCCTGTGCTTCAAATTGCAGTCCTTGTTTGGTGCATGATTTCATGGTTTCAGGTGCATATTTCTATTTGTATCATCAAAGCCATTAATTGTCTGGAGTTATACTTGGTCTCCCTCTCTTTAGTGCTAACTTTTTGTTGGATGGGAGGTGGAGATTGGAACACAAAATAAAACGGTTTTTCATTCAGCCTAGGATCTTTAGAGAGTTGAAAGATCTTGTCAAACATGGACATGTTGCAGAAGTGCTGCTCTTTGGCTACTCAAACCAACATCTGTGACATTGAACCCTGTTTGTGTGCTGCAGGTATTAAGTCCCCACAGTAGTATCAATAGGCCTCACAGTTGTCCTCCACAGACTGTCATGACCATGAAAATTAACTTTTTTCTTTTCTGGTCCCCGTCTGTTATTTTTTCTCTTGGGTTGGTAATTTCAATGCCTTTCGTCCCAGCAGGATTAAAGCTTCCAGTTTTTGAGTTTCACTTACTGGAGTCTGATCCTGAAAATATCAGCAGCATTGCAGGACTGGAAATGGTTGGTCCAGAAGTTAATAGGTATTTTGACAGGAATATCTCTTCTGTATTGTAACATCTTTCAAAGGAGAGATCTCTGAGCCACAAATTGCTTTGAAATATGGAAATGCTTTAGGTTGAGGGTTTTAGTTTAAAGCTTTTAACATCACTTCGATTTTATTTTTTTTTCAAGTGATGGACATTTTATGTATTAGAAACTAGCCAGGCTTGCACTTTGCACTAGTTAGTCTCTTAGGCTTTAATCAGTATCTTTCAATTTAATATTGAATATTAGTCTTAAAGTAAGGAAGTAGTACTTATATTGGGTGGAAATACTCTTTTATTTCTGATAATTAGCAGCAAAAATTGTATCTGGTGCTTGATATGAATCCATTTGGCATTTGAAACTAATTTTTTTTTTTAAGAAATTGTGACTATTACCTTGACTCTTCTGGTGAATGTTCAGTATTATGTCCAGTGGTATCTGGGCTGACATGAAACATAATGTAATCATTCTGCCTTTCACTTTAAACAGACATAAACAAAATCCAGAAGTGAAAAAGGCAAGTCCCTCTGCCACAATGAGCTCTGGTAAGTCTCTCTTGTTTTCTGTTTGCCCTCATTGGCCTTCCTTTTTATTACTCATAATGTTCCTGTCTGTTTCTGGTGCACTTATTTGCATTTGTTGTTTGAATGTGGCCCATAAGGCTCAAAAAATTACTAGAAATGTCTTGAGCTGGAGTAGGTAACTTTAGCTTATTTTAATTTGGAATACAAGAATTCAAAATTACTGATTACCTGAAAAAAATTATGTGAATTTGGTATGTTTTTATAGAGGTGAATGCAGAGTTTGACATCTGCATAGGAAAAATCAGCTGCTCAAAGAAAAACAAAGGACTGGGGAATAAGGGCTGGTCGGGAAAAGGAAAACTTCTGGGCTTGTCCTGACAACAGGCTAAATCAGAGTGGAAAAACAAAACAGATGCTATACTAAAATGCCATCTATGGAATAATATTTCCACTTGATTTTAACATTTTAGCAAATCTCAGCTGGAGTATCATGTCCTGGTTTTGGCACCACATTTTGAGAGAAATATTAACTATTTGAAGAGAGTCCAGAAAACCATGACCTCGGAATTCAGTTTAAACACTGCTAAGTTTACAGGCTGTGAAGCACCAGAACAGATTGCTATAGGGTGATACAGTAGGTTTGTTTCTCTTGTGGCTCAGAAATAGGGCTTCGGATGACTTTTGGAGGTCCTTTCTAGCACTGTCTTCAGTGTTCCTCTGAATTCACAAGAGCTGGTTTTCAAGTCAGCTGAGGATGTTGCAGTCTTGAAAAATCTTTCTTGAAAACTGCTTCTTCATTTGTCTTGCAGAACACGAAGAAGTCGATGTTGCAAAAACTGTGGTCAATGGGTTGAGCAGCAGTGGACAAGAGAAAGGTGGGTTAAGAGCTTCAGAGACATTTCTGCAGCTCCCCCTGCATGTCAGCTGTGTGATGTGGTTGATTTCCCTGGAAATTCACTGCAGCAGGGGTTTCCAAATTTAGTTTGCTTGGCGACTGATACAAGAAAAGCCTTGTGCTGCACCATGCTAATAGCAGCAGCGTTTCTTAGCTCAACAAGTGTTCTTTGTCTCTTGAAAGTGGCAGGCTGGAATTGCCTCTTTGTATATTTTTTAGTGCTGTTTGTAGGAAAGCTGTACACTACTTGTGGTACTTGGGAACACCTGTGAATCAATATCTTAGTGTGTTGAGACAGCACAGGTTTGTGGGTGCCTGTGTGTAAATTATATTTACTTCAGTGAAAGGTGAGGTTTTAAGACCAGGATCAAAGGGCAGGAATTAACCATTTATGTGATTGAAAAAATATATAAACCAGCCAGTCCTCATGTTAACAGCAGCAGGTTTGCCGTGTGCTTTATAGCTTTCCACTTTGTGTAGTGTCTGTTTTGGCAGTGTGAAAGTATGTGGTTGTCTGGGTTGGTTTCCTGCTGGTTTAATTTCCTCTTTTCCTTTGATGTCTTTTTGTGGCGGTTAGTATTTGAATGTATTGTGAATGGATAATTTCAGTCAGTTTCAGAGTAGAATAGAGTTAGGGTTGTTTCCTAAACGGCAGGGTGTTTGATTTGGAATCTGTTGTATTTGCAGTCTCTAGTGCTCAGGGAGAAGCATTGGAAAACAGGGTTTGATTTGGGTTCCTCTTTTTTATGAAAAAAAAAACCCTTAAAGCAATCCTACTGAATTAAATACGAATGTCTTTTATGAAACTTGAAAAAATTTTGTTGAGCTTTTCCCCCATCCTTTTGCTTGAGATCCCTTTTCTAGGTTGATGAAATCTGTACTTTCCAGTTTTGCCGGGAATAGGAAAGCTCTGCCACAAGAGGGTGTGTACACACCACCCTGGTGTCAGTGCCTCCCTCACGATGACCCAGTGCTCAGTATTAATGTGTGAAGTATTAGAAACGTGGTTCCTCTTACTCCTGATTTTCCTGGCCTGAGAGAGATGCCATGGAATGTGAGGAGGCATCTAGCAATTTGAGTTAATATGTGCAGAAAACAGGTTTAAAAAAAAAATCCAGGCTCTGCAGAAATCAACAACACAGCTCAAGTTATTCTGGTAGAGTGATGATAGAGAAGACATTTGTTTTACCTCTTTTCACAATGATCCCTCTTTATATCAGTTGATTTGAACAGCTTTGTAACAATTGCTAGAATTTTGCTTAGTGCTGTGTATGGTTTCCCCAACATTAGTACATCTAGTATAATTAGTGTGCTAGCTGATGGGACTCCAGTGCAAATCTCTTCAATTTACTGCTTATATGGATTGATTTTTTCCCCCTGAAATAGCTATGTGGATGCTACCCTTTGGCATGGGACTATTTCAAGATTATTTCACATTTCACTTCCTTCCGTTGCTGAACTTGTAAAACATGTGCCATAAGTTCAGAGTTTGTAATGTGGCTAGTTTAATGTTCTTCTCTCAGCATTTCAGTCCTTGTTTTTTCATTTTATTTTGTTTTAACTGAGCCATATTAATGTTTTACTTAACATTTTTATTTTTGCATGTGGTGTACGTCAGTTAAATGATTACACTAAAATCTTTTGATAGCTTCTAAAAACTAATGCTTCCAGATTCTTTTTGCCTGCAGCATCGTGGCAGGCAGTCAGCAGTTAGTCCATTCAGTAAGCAGTTCTGGATGCTGCATAAAACAGACACATCCTGAATTAGGGCGAACAAAGGGGTATTTTTAACAGTTGCATCATTGCTCTCTAGACTGCTTTTGTATTTGAAATTTCCTGCTATTATGTCTCCAAGTACATTTGAAAATTTTGTGGCATGCTTCCCAAACTCTGTTCTTCCCTTTTTGGATGTGCCATTTACACTTTTGTGTTTGCAGCTGTTGGCGTCCCTTTATGTACACGCTCTATTTCTGCCGTTAAAATAATCCCTGTGAAGAAAGTGAAAAGTTCTCCTCACCTAGTGCTGCCTACAGGTATCTTCTTCCTTCCTCCCCCACCGTGCGTTAATTGTTCAGCATTCTGTCCCTTCTCTCTTTCTGTCTGTCACTCCACTTCACCCACATGCTTTGGCTCATTCTCAGCTTCATCCTCTTCTCACTCCTCCCAGAGCTGCAGATTTCATCAGTAGGTAATGCAGTTAGCTCTTAATGGCACAATACACTGTTCTCAATTATGCTGCTCCTCTGCAGACATAATTGTGTCTGCTTGAGTCTGCTATCATTGGAAGTTCTTCTGTTAATGCTTGATTATGAAAAATACTATTATTGCAAACTCATTTTGAACCAAACTCCTGATGAACCAAATAATGTTTCCTGCATATCTTTGGGCTTTATGAAAATAGATGGGACAAGCATACAGGTTCAAGCATAGTTCAACTTTGGTGGGATGATTTTATTTTTCTGTGCATACACTGAATTTAATGTTTATATGAATAAATAAGGATGTCAGGCTGTCTGTCAACCACTCCCCAAGCACATGCTTGCCCAATAAAAGTACAAGATTATTCCTGTACTTTCCTGAATTTGGACAGACTAGTCTAGCTGATACTGCTTATCCCTCCTAATCTGTCACACGTGTGCTTTGTTGGACTAGTACAGTGCTAATGTCCTGTTTGTTACCATTTGCTGGATTTCTATGCTGAGATACTCAGATTTTTATTTTCTGTCATTTCACCTAAATCATGAGGAAATTCAACATCTTAGCTGTTTGTCTTCATCTCCCAAGGTGAAATATTCTCGGCAATATTTTATTTTTAAACAATTTCAAAACATTTCACTTTCTTTGAATTTAGAGCTTTTTTTCCTTGACTCTTATTGTTTTGGTATACAGGTTTAATGGGTTGTTTGAAAAGTAAAAAAACTCATTGATTTGTAAATTTGATTCTCCTCCAGTATGATGATGATATTTAGATGTCTAAATACGACATGTTGAACTCTTAGTGTTTCCATTTCTCTCCAGTGACCAGGGAAGGGAATATAGGCATATGGTTGTAGAACAGCTATCCTGCACTCTTTGTGAATATCTAAATCAGGTCCAGTAACTTGCAACAGTGTGTCCATGCCATAGAGTTCCAGCACTCTTAAGACTGGAGTCTTGGAGTTAAACCTTTGTCCTGTGGTTTGAAAGTGAGTCCATAGAGTCCTTGGACTGCGTGTTGTGCTGTGTAGCAGAGGGGAGTGATAGTCAGAACTGCACTCCTGGGCAAAAGGAATCCAGACCATATTTGAATCATGTGAAAATCAGTCAGACAGGCCAACTTCTGTTTCACAGGCATGTGGGTGACCTTAAGTTGTGATCAGTTGTGTGGTATGAGTGCAAATGTGGCGTATTTCAGGGTTAAGTAGCTTTTGATATGTCGGTGCGGATAGTCTTCCCTCACAGTGTCTGTAGGTATCTGAAAGGGAAACAACTCTCCAGAAAGATTTTAAGCAGCGGGAGAAAGATAGGATGACAGGAGAAACTCCAAATCCATGGATTGAAATGCACGAAGGTAAGACTGCACAGAAGGTATGCAGAACTGTGCCTCAGCAAGGATGCTGGCATGATCTGGTATCTGGCTCATAGATTGATCTGAACGGGTATATATATTAAGTCTCCTTCTAGGTTTTGGGATTTGGGTTCCTGTGTTGGAAGGTGAAACCCTGCCATGAAACAGAGGGAGATGGCAAGGAGGTGGCTTGCAAGGTCTTTAGATCGTACTCAGCATAACTAAAAGATTTTGTCTTCCAGTGGTCATAAGTCTTCTTTTTTTTTCCTTTTTCAGTCCTCCACAAAAGGCAGTTCTAAGCTTCAGCACACAAATTGTATTGCATTATACCACTGTGAAATCCCTACAGAGGAGCCTCAGGTGTAATGGTAGACTGTCCTTGCTAGCACAGTATCTCCATACAAAGCAGAACAAATAAAGCCAGTGGACCTGTGGCATTTGGCTCAAACATTTATCCTTTTTTCCTCCTTTCTTAGCTCCTTTGCACCAACTCAGAACTTACTGCTACATTCATCAATTACATGAATATGAAACTGCTTTGATTTCTCAATTCTTTAAATACAGAGCTAATCTTCATCTGCACAAACATTACTAGATTTATTCACCTGGAGCCAGCCATGCTAAAATTACTTTAGAGCTCTGATGGCTTCTAATAGCTTTGTATTCATCCCTTTCTATGTGTTTCTTCTTGTGCACCTGCATTTCCTGTAGAAACGGATCCCACTAAAGTCTGCAGTGGAAAAGGAGCTGTAACCCTCCGAGCAACTCCAGCCCATGAAGGGAATCGGAATATCACTTCGCCATGTCCTCAGGATGTTGAACAGCCTGAAAGTAAGTGGCTTGAAGGTTAATTGGAATATGTTACAATAACCTCAAGACAGGTCAGTCCAAGGTCTTGAGGTGACTCTTTAGTTATGGTTTAAGGCCCAAAATTCTGTAGCATAGTTGAAAACCTCTTGCAAGACCCAGACCAGTAGAGAGAGACTGACTTGTGTTGTCTCCTAGTACTGGTTTCATGACCACTCAGTCATTGGCTTAGGTTTGTCAGGAGCATCATAATCTCAGGGTTTTGGAGGGGTTTTTTTCCCCCACGGCTGACCCATGCCACCTCCTTTTATCCCAGGGGTGAGGTGGAACAGAAAGAAGCTGAGTGGTTCTACTGCCCCCATAGCATTCAGTTGGGTTGTCAGGGGAGCAGGGATAGCATCCCAGGGAGACTGCTGCCACAGAGCTCTGCCATCTTTCAATAGCAGACGTGTAATTACTTAATTGTAGGAGACAGGCAAAGCACAACAAACCTTGCCAGTGTCGTGGGTCTGGCAGAGAGGATGAACTCCCAAAGGCAAGATGCTGTTAAGGGGGGAGGAAAAACTGGCCCCTGAAAGTTAAATATGTTTCGTTTCTGACTGTATTGTTGGAGAAAGGGCAATTCCATTAATTTCAACCCCAGTGTGCTGCTTTCTGCTCTGTCTTCTCCCATTCTGCTCCACCCATGACCTAGCCTCCATTTATGCTTGCCATTCTCTATTTGTCACTTCTACCCCCTGCCGTTGCCTCTCTCCTTTCCGTTGATGGCTTCATAAATTTCCAACAGCTTGAATGGGGATGAGCCCATTACTATGGAAATCAGCTCATTAATGCATAGTTTCTTTGCTTACTCTCTCACTTGCTTTATGAAATATACTTTGGAGCTGGAAGACCTTTTTTGCATATATGTGTAACTCAAGCAGCAAATTGAGTCGAAGGGTGGGGAGGAGCCCGGTGGGTAAAAATGTGATGAGACCACTGCATGTAGCTGCAGGGACTGGGTTGTAAAGTGACATCGTATCGTATAACTCGCTTCATGTACATAGCCTGCAAAACCTTATATATTTGCTGGCAGTCCTTTATCTCAATTGATTGTGTATAGTGATGTTGATAAGAATATATATGTCTTCATAATCTGCGTTATGGCTGAATAGAGGGTCCCTGCACTTCCAGTAATTTGTGGTGTCTGGACGTCAAGCTGCAGCTTTAAAAAGTAGCAAGCTGGGCTGCCTTTTTGACTCTGAAATAAGAATGTCAATGAACAATTGTTTCTTCATTGCGCTGAATGAATTGCCTTGTGTTTACAAAGGTCAGAAACAAGGAGGGCATCATGTTTAGGGCTGGTCTCTATGGTAATTAGGCAGCCTCATCAGAAAGCATTTTATGTGTGAAGTGAAGTAGCTTGACTCTTAACTTCATTGGTACATGTTTTCTGTAAATGTAATGGTTTATTTTTTCCCCTTTCTCTTCCTCTATGCCTATCCTCCACCCCCACCTCCTCTGTCCCTCCTTTCTGTGAAATGCTTAGGTCTGGAGCCAGAAATCTCAGAAACAGGTATAAACATTGACTGCTTATTTTGTTGCTGCTGTTGCTTTATTGGAATTCTTTCTTGTTGCCTGGGAAAAAAAGAAGAAAGCGGGGGGGGAAAGGAAGAAAAGAGTCTCCTCCTTTCACTGATCCTGTAGCTGAAGGGAATACTCTGTTATGTGAGTTTTCTTTCCCTCATAGATGATTGGAGATCATCTTCTAACACTGATGCCAATGGCGATGCCCAACCATCTTCTCTGGCTGCCAAGGGTTATAGGAGTGTGCGTCCAAACCTTTCTTCAGATAGCAAGCCACAGGTAAGCCTTTCTTCTCTGACCCTGAGGGTGATCATCTGGGTTCAAGCATCGGGAGTCCTGGGTTAAACTCCAAACTTGGCTGCAAATGGGTAAGTTGCTGTGTGTCAAGCTTTTTCTGCCTTTAAAACATGGGCAACCCTTATGTCGGCAAAGTGTTGTGGAGCTCGTGTATTCAGGCACACCACAGTGCTTCCTTGGTGGAAGAAGGAGGAAGACAACGCTATTTGTTTGCAAGAAAAAAGGTGAAGTACTCATCTGTAACTCTTTTGTATTTTATATTGGTTTGTTTCCTAGAGGTTGCTGCAGGCGCAAGTTGGAGTTGTACCCTACATTAAATGGAAAGATTTTTTTCCCCAGTATATTATTTTTAAACACTGTAACTGATACAAGCCAACAAGGGAAAGGTTATTTGTACCTGAAGATAAATTGTTGAAGTGAATTTGTTAAGAGTAGTGTAACTTCATACTTTTTCTTTTGAATATTCACTCTGCACAGAACCAGTGTGAAGGCTGGTAAGGAAAAACCTGTCAGTAGAGACTGCATTCTTGTATTAAACAGAGTCCCTTTAAAGCCTTGTCCCCTATCATTGAGACTGCTCCCATCATCAGGGTCCTGTAGCAATGCTACAGACCAGACACCATTTCTGAAATAGTGAGTGAAAGCGGAAGAAGGCACAGCTCAGATGAAGGTGTGGGAAGGAGCAGCACCCTAACGAGGGACCCATTTCTGCTCAACACGTACAGCTGTCCTGTAGTCCATTCCTGGTCTTGTTGACGAACACAGAGAGCTCTGATGCACATAGTACTTGTTATAGAAGTCTTAAGAACTGCTGTTCAAACAAAGCTGAAATGGAAGGAATTCCAAAAAGAATGAACCTGTTCAGAGGCAGAAAGCCTTCAGAAGAGCACTTACCAACCCACTTCTCCACTCCCTTATGCATCGGGGAAAGTGGGGAGGGGCAGCATGGGGACAGTAGATTTTTGGGACAGCAGCTGTAATTTTATGAAACATTTCTGCGTCTATGTCCATGTAACAAGAATAGGTGCTGGCCATAACTTGTCATATGTGGATGACTTTTAAGGGACATCTTTTTTCAGATTTGAACGTTGAAAGCTGTTGAGGCATCTTCATTCTGTTTTTTTTTCCTTAGAAAAAAATTCATTGTAATTTGTAATTGCCACAGTCAGCAGGCAATTTGGGGTTAGCAAGCTATATATTGCTAAGTATTAAACCAGTAAAACTTTTCTTATTATTTGCTAGAAGCAGGATTTCTCAGTTGGTGGCCTTAATTTTGGAGGCAAATTCTGATTAATTCAGTTCCTTGAGAAATTTTAGTTGTTCTGGTCTTCCTGAAAGCATTTTCAGGATGGAAAAATCCTGAAGAGAATTGAAGATCTAGCCTTTAGAAGGAAGTAATGCTGACTTTTTAGTTAGCCAGCTGCGGTAGGCTATGGTATTCACATGATGTCTGCTTTCATTAACACTGGTGAAGCTTTGCAATGTTCATTTTTCAGCAGGACACTTCACATGCAGAGATGGCCTAAAGCTCTAAATTTGGCTTTGCAATTCAAACATTCCCAGTACTGGGAAGCATTTAGTTACACAAGCATGAGCCTGAGTTTAATTAGCCACAATGTTAAATCTTGACTCAGGCTTTCCCTGGATCATGGTGGGTGTTCCTGTGCAGGTCTCTTGAAACAATATGGTATTGCATTTTATTTAGCCCAGAGAGAGAAGCGTGTAGGCAGAGACTTTAGAGCTGGGTAAAGTTTGTTGCGTGCTGCAGTGAGCGGTGCTAAGAAAGAGAGAATGCGTGTGAGGATGTGTGTGAGTTCTGCACTCACCTTCCAGATACTGTATTTGCTTTTTATTCTTCTGTATTAAAACCTGCTTAACCCAAGTCTAATGATCAAATTCATTCTTAGAATTAAATTTTTTTTCCTTCCTTTTTCCTGTGATTTGATGCTGCTTCCTCTCTCCTTCTCTACCTCCTTGACTCTTCCTGGGCAGGCCCTTGCTCCTCCCCGTCCTCCTCTTCCCAAGGAGGAAAGCTTTGCATGGCGTCCTCGCACTGACACTAAAGCGACCAACCTGTTGCCAGTGCCCATCATGGACTGCGTGTACCTGAATGCACCCAAGCCTTATACACAGCGTGCATCTCTAAACACTAGTGCACGATGTTATTCGTCATCACCTACCCCCTATGGGGCTGTCCCCCGTGGGAAGCAAGGCTTGCCAGCAGGGCATTCTCCCTCTTCAGGCCCCAAGGATGAGGTGCATGCTGGGCAGCCACTTCTGGAAAGTCGTTCCTTGTCGGGTGCATCATCCATACAACACAACCCTGACAGGGCAGATCCCAGCAGTAAGGATGGAATGAATTCCAGTCATGAGACGAAGGCGGATAAAAAGGTCACCAAACTATATGTAGCTTGTTTATCTAACAGCACTTGCTCAGCCGCATCTCAAAATTCCGCTGGCACAACACATGCCCCAGCAGCCAGCACCAGTTTGGGTGCTGAGCTCACTCAGGCACCAGCCACCAACATTGTTTCCTCTGTAACAGACACTGAAAAGTCTTTTCCTGCTGCTCCTCCTCCTCCTGTTCCTCCCAGGCCATCCTTTTACATTGTCCTCAGCAAAGACGCAGTTAGTTATGGTGCGGGCCAGCCCTCCCGGACTCAGTCATCAGCTCCGCAAGCTGTGAGGGACAGAGTGGTAGAGCCCCAGAGCACAGCTGCCACAGAGGACAGGATGAGAAAAGACCCTTACCTTACTCAGCAACGACAGCCACCGTACAAGGCAATGGGACGCAGCATGGTACATGTTTTCTCCGTAACCTTTTTTACTTTCAGCCCTGCAAACAGTTATTTAATTTATTACAATGTTCCCTTAATGCTTCATTCCCCTCCAACCTAATTTCTGAGCACTTCTTGTGCTGCCTGAGTCTTGTGGTCTTTACTTGGTAATATTTAACACCCCGTGTGTGCCCCCTCAACGTTGATCTGTGCGTTTGTGTGTGTGTGGTATTTGTAGGGAGTTGGGTTGGGCCGGTGAGGATCTTTCTATTTTAGGGAGGTGTAAAAGAAGCAAACTCTGTAACGTGATGGCTGGTACTTCTCAAGTGATGGCTCTGCAGCTGTTCTGTGGTTTTCTACACAGAACTGGAGAAGTGAGGTGGTGAGGGGAATGAAGATTTTTGTGAAAAAACATGTATTCATAGAGACCAAGGCTGCAAGCCTGAAGAACTGTGTCTCCCTAAGGAACGAATATCTGCTGGGGCTATCTGGGGATACAATTTTGGGTACATTCCTTGCATGACACCATATGGCTGCGTTAGACTAAAGTACCAATCCTCCCCCATTGCATAACAACACCTTGTTTCCTACAGGATGCCACTGCCACCACCACAGCTCAGCCTGGAGTTATAGTAGTCCCCCTCCTCCAGGTTAATCCAGACAGACAACAAGAAGGCAGCTCCAGCACTCCACCACCGCCTCTGGTTCCTTTTGGGCAAGGCTCCGTATTCCCTGAGATTGTTTCTCCTGGCTCACCCTTGACTTTTCCAACTCTAGATGATTTCATTCCCCCACATCTCCAGAGGGGCTCCCACCATAACCAAGCACCTTCCACATCTGGCACATTACCCTCTGTTTACCCGAAACTGCCATTCTTCTCATCACCACCTTCACTTGTCCCTCCGGTCACAGGGGCTTTGCACAGGGGCTTGAAGCCTGAAATCACTGGAGTCATCTCACAAACAGTAAGCTTGCCAAGTACCCTCCTCGCCCTTTTCCTAAATTTATATTCCCAGATTAAAATTACTTTCTCCTTGCAATACTAAACTTGAGAAAGGAGTGATGACTCACTCCTGCCAGCAGCATGACAACTGAAACCTTGTTTGCGTCCTGTGCTAGTGCATGCATTTTGCCTGCCTTGTGCAGCTTTGAACTTTCTATTGACTCCTCACAACATTTGACTGTCTCCCCTTGTGCCTGTGCTGCTAGGTGATGCACCGTAAGAGTCTTCACAGGATTTACTCAGACTATGAGTTCTGTATAAACTGAGTAGCTGCAACTAACTGATCTCTTCAGGCTCTTTTAATAGCATCCTTAATTGTGTTTGAATAACATTTAAAGCAGCAACAGCAGATGAGTTAAAGGTTAGGGCTGGCTTTCTGTCCTACTTGGAACCATAAGACCACATGGTCTCTACACAAATCCCTGATGAAATCAGTGTAAGATTGCTGCCAGTATTCAGTGACCTATGAGTTATAAGGTCAGTTACTGAACTAGGAGTCTACCAAGCATGTAGGTGCTGTGGGATAGATTAGGCAGAGTGTATCTTTGTTTTGGAATTGCTTGTTTGAAAATTTTGGAGAGTTCAGTCTGCAACAGTTTGAATTTGTAATTTACTGTGTTTACTGGGTTAGGTTTTGTTCCTCTTTAAGCACATCACTTGTTTTAAAAAGGCCTTGGAGACACGGAAGGAAAGTAGCTCTCTGCTAAAGTTGCAGAGGAGGGAAAAAGTACCCAACCCTTCTTGTACTGGAAGTCTTACAATGACCTTATGGGGGTTTTATATGCTTGTTTGTAAGGAGAAGTGGGAAATCCCCTTCTCTCATGATGTTTGCTCTACCCTCTACCCCTCTCTATAGGGATCTTAACAAACAGGGATGTTTAGTAGGGGAAAGGGAAAAACAACAAAGGACGATATTTCAGAAGGTCTTAGCATTTTGTTAAAAACTGTGGGGATTTTATTGCAGAGAGCAATGAAAGTTTGGGTTTGGTGTTTTGGTTGGATTTTTCAGTGGAGCCTGTCTGCGGGCTCCAGAAAAAAACATCAGGAAGCATCCAAATCATAGAGGAGTAGTGGAAATTTTGTTGTACCTGACTTTCTTGAGATGAGTGTTGAGACATTCTTGGCCATGCTCACTTCAGGCATGTAGTCACACACCTGGTTTCCACAGTGACTTAAATGGTCTTTGTTCACCCACTTTGAATTCTCTGGGGCTCCTGAGCCTATCCTGGTCCAGCATCCTTGTTCTTTGAGGGATTCTTGTTGTATTTTAGTTATCGAAGTGAAGCTTAAACCCAATTCTCATACTTCTCCCTGACTCTTGCTCCTTTTCCCTAATTGCATTATTTGGAAGTTATCACAGTCAGCAGAATGGGACTAGGTCTCTCCTGGGGACATATATTTCTAAAGAACATGGACTTTTTTCAAGTGCAGTGAATTGTCTATGGCCTGACCAGATGCTGCTTGGACCAAGATCATATTCTTCCTACAGGACTAGATTGTTTTTCCCCATACTCCCTCTAGGTTGTAGAGACTAGATGCTTGTTCCGAGTGTGGCAAATTCTCATTATGATTTGTCTCTGAGCTCTGGTGCCAGGCCTCTCTCTGGCCCCAGTTCAGCACCCCGCCTGATGCTGTAAGTCCTTTCCTCTGATGCTGGTGGGCATGAAGGACACGGAGTTGCAGCTGTACTTGGACAGAAAAGCCAGAAGTAGGGATTTTTCTGAAGCAATACTCCATGCATATTCAGGGAGTTTATTAAAAGTGATGAAAATATCCTTGAATGCACAGCTGATTTTACAGATCAGTGGCTTGCAGTCTTTCAGTCTGACAGTGAAGCAGCAGGCGTGCAGGGACTTGGTCCATTGTTCCATACTCCTTTGTTTGGATGCTCATTCTCCATTAACAGTAATTGTATGTCCAAATTCCTTAAGAAGCTTTGAAAAATCTCACTCTAAACTGGCACACACCAGGTCTTAGTCATGATCCCTTCTTTATCTTTTCCCCTTACCACCACTCAAAGCGTGGTATCCCTGGACTGAGGATCTTCAAAGATGAGCTAGCTTTCAGGCTTTTGACACAGCCTGTTCTACAGAACAACCAGAGCTGTGCTGATATCAGAGGTGGGTTTGAAAGAAGTAGTTAGTGGAGCTGGATGCTTCAGGAAAGCAAGAGCACATTGCTATTTGCACTCCAGCTGCAAAGCCATGCTGAGCATCTTCCTTGCTAGAGTCCTACTTTTCATCCTTTATCAGTTTGGGAGCTTTTTTTATGTCATTATTGTAATCAGGTAGGTGTCACATTGTCTCCTGAGTGATGGTGCTAACTTAATTCCTCAGACTTTCCTTACCAAACCAACGGCAGTAATGACATTTCACTCCAGAACTGCATGAGTTTTGCATGTCTGACTTGCTATGAAAAGAATACTCCTGGAACAAATGTTTGTGTGTGTATGTATCGGGGGAAAGGTGTCTGCGTCTTTCCCGTCCAATCAGATTTGTTCATTCCTGGCACCTTGTATTTGCTCCAAAGAGTCTGCTAGATTAATTTAGTGCCCTCTTTTGGGGTTGGAGTTGTGAAACCCAACACCAAATACGTAATTATAGTACCGCCTTAGCAAACTAATTTTATTAACAACGAGCAGGGTATGTACAAGGAGCAGGGTAACACTTGTGCTTACACCTTTTTTACTAAAATTTGCTGTGATTATGCTTCTCATTCAGCTTAAAATGTTGGAGGTTTTTTTCCAGATTTTCCCAGTGTAGCAGCCTTCTGCATGTTGCTAATGATGTGTTGCTCTTCTTTTCAGGACCCAGGTCCTGTGCTAAATGAAGTGCCCCAGCCTGGCACTGCTACTGACTATCCATCCTCCATCTCTTCAATCAGCAAATCTGCCTCTGCCTATCCTTCTACCACAATCGTCAATCCCACTATTGTACTCTTGCAGCACAATCGAGGTAAGGAGACTTGCAGATAGCTGTGGCTCGAACTGAGCAACCTGCTATTCTACAAAGAACTGGGGAATGTGCGTGTTGCGGACAATTATGTCCAGACTACTAAGAACTAACAAAGGTGCCTCAAAAAAGTTGTGGCTGGAACATACAACAGACAAGTCAGAGGTTAGAGGCATGGGACAATGCCCACTTGTTCTAATTAAAACCTGTGGATCAAAAGCTCTCTGAGCTTGGAGGAGAGGTTTTTAATCAGGCTATGGACATACGAATAAGCTATTGCAGGGTAACAGCTGTCAGGTGTCTTGGTGGAAAATGGTGTATGCTCCCATATATCTGTCAGTAGAAACAAGGTATATTGAGGTAGTTTCTCCCTCACTTGAAGGGGTGGTATGTTACTTCTCAGCTACTGCAGTATGAAAGCAACTGTTTTCTGTTACTGTGGAGGGAGATTTGACCTCTGAATTTGCCCAATATTAAATAATCTGCTCTCCCACAAATTGAGCTGGGCAGTTTGTTCCTCTATTCATAGCTGGGTCAATTCGAACTCATATTGCAGAACTACTTGAATTCTGGATTTGCATATGAGCAAAACTATCTTGTTTGAGAACTCCAGTGTTCAGCAGTCAAAGCTTTTCTCACAGCAGCTCTCTATGAATGGATAGTTCCATCTCTTTATTTCTGGCATTGGAGGGAAACTTTGCTCGTCCTTTCTAGTTCTCCTGGTGGCTGGCATTACCCCAGCCTCCCAGTTCATTGTGCATCACTTAAAGACTATCTGATAACAGGCCACACAGATGCAGTCCAATTTACCTTGATTTTTAGTGGACTTGGGAAACTCCATGAATCTACAGTGCTGTGGCTTACCTTTTGCAAAGAAAAAACCAAATAATCAGAAAATAGGGTCATGGCCTGCACTCTTCATACTGTAGTCATTCTAATTACAGCACTGATGTGGTCCTTTGCAGTCCCTCATGGGATATTTTCAGTGACTTTTCAAAATAGGCTTCTGCCTGTGATCCAGAAGATAATATCCTTTAATTATCTCTTCCTTTTTGCTGGGATCTGAAGCAGCTTTACTTATGTGCTTCTGAGTGAGGATGTTTGGATGCAACTGCCTTTTGAGGCAGCCTTTTTAAATCTCTAGGCTTTGACTTTCTTGAGGTGGGATATGCTCTTGATCGTCTCTTTTTTTTTATTAAATTTGGAGCAATTTCAGAGTGTACAACACAAAGATCTTTTATCTCTGTAGTCTTTCGGAACATAAGAGATAAATTTTTATAATGTGATACACACACACACTGGCTCTGAGAGCTGATGTGAAATTGTTCTGTTTGCTAAGTATCTTCATGGTTAACAATTTGTCCTCTCTGACTATTGCTTTGGACCGTGAGCACTTTGTCATACTGTAATCCTGATAGATTGAAGAGCCTTCTCTCATCATGTTTTTGTGTGATATAAATCATGACCTGATAAGCAGCTTGGTTGGGTCTGTGAAGTGTATCATTCTTATGCAAACTTGTCTTTTGCAGGAGTCATGTTGTACTGGTTTGTCAAGGCATTTAAGTCGTAAACTTTTATTGACTGATACTGTATGTCATTATGTAGTTGTTAGAAAATCTCATATAAATCATTAATATTTTTTATGTTGACTTGATAGACAGACGTCCCAGCCATTACACTAATATTTCTCAAAGGTTGCCACAACATTTGCTTTCTTCTTTGTCCTGTGGAGTTTCCTTTGTATTCCAAGACATACCAAGGTTGAATGTTAATGGTCCAATGAGCTGCAATCTCTGTAACTGCTCTCTCTAGAGCAGAAAACTGCTCTAAAACTCTTAACTACGATTTATATGAACATGAAGATTTTTGTCTGACCACAGCTGTAGTCATCTAGCAGAGTCCTTAGTTATTGTTGAAGTAGAAAATATTTCTCTCATCAGGCAGTGGGACATCATACTTTTTTTTTTTCTTTTTTCAAGTGCAGAATGAAAATAATAACAGGGAAAAAAAGATGACACATCTGATTACTAAGAGTTCCACGCTGCCTATTTGTTAAAAGAACAAGATTATTGCTAGGTTTCTATTTATTCTTCATGTTCCTCGAACTCCATTTGTGAATCAGAGACATTCTGTTACTGCTTTTACTTCCATTAGTTTTCTTTAATTTCCCACTTACTTACAGGTGTATATTTTCCTAGTTCTTCTTAAGTATTGAGGGTTTCCTACAGTTCCTTATGCTTCCATTCCTATCTAGGCTTTATGCCAGTGTAAGCATTAAGATTTCTTTCTGCTAACTTAGTGTTTTTAAATGGTTCTCAGATCTTAGTTATCTATTGAATTTCTGTCCTGGCTGACATAATTCATATTTAGTTCCACCTTTATGAACCTTATCTATTCAAAACTAGTTTGGTCTCATGGCACATAAGAAATTGTTACTAGGTTATGTTCCACTTTCCCCTGAATAATTAATTATGTTTTGTGCTGAAATCAATTCCTTCATGTCAAGATGATGTTTAACATAAATTCCCCTTGTGTACTCTGAACTACCCTCTGAATTAGAAATTTCAAGGTCATTTTAATGCTGGCAGTCTGAGATCTCTAGTAGTTTAGTTTGTCTTCCAGATGGATAATGTGGGTTTCCTTCTCCTCAGTGGATTATTGATTGCATTTTAAGGAGCTAGTTCTCTTATTCTCTGAAGTAACTGTTGTAGCGGACATCACCTACTTATTTCTGTTCCTTATTTCTATTTTGTGCTCCATTTGCTAGTTTGTTAATCTGCATGTAAAACTGATTTGGAGGTATCAGAGATTTAGAAACTGGTTGTGGAATTGGAAACACAGAAAGTATACTATATCCTTTTTTTATCTGCTTAAACTTCCTGAGTAAGTTGTGATGAAAGATCTCAGAACTTTCTCTCCTGGATTTCAGTATTATCAACTGAATAAAATCCATGCTTATAAACAAGTCATTTCAGATCCTCTTGTTCATTTCTAGCACCAAGGTAAGAACTTTTTCCCTTCATATCTGTTGGTGTCTGGGTATTCTTTTTGACACCTTTATTTTGCACTCAACCTCATCTCAAATGCTACTTGTTTCCTCTTCCTTCTTTTTTTTTTTTTTGCTGGTTTCAGGTCTGTCTCCTTCAGTGCTCCCTCCTCTGGAAGAGCTCTGAAGGCATCTGTAGTAATTCCTCACTGTTGCCAGCAGTTTTATCCCTCTGCTTGACACTTTCTCTGAAAGGCCTGCAAGTTTTTGGCCTTTGCTTACAGTCCCAGAATGCAAGATCAAGGGTGAATGCCTCAGTTAGCTGCTGTGTGCCTGAGACTGCAATCTGGCTCTGGTCAGGCAGGCGAGTGAAATAGCAGACACCTCCTGCCCCTTCCACTTCTATCCATCAACAACTCCCTTTCTTGTGCAGAGATACAAGTGAAAAGGAAATCTCTTCATGTAAAACGTGTACAGGTTTTTTTTCCATGAGAAGTATATTAATTCATGGTATTCTCTCCCCAATGGAAAAGAACTCTAAAGCATTGACTTTTTAAATCACATACTCTCATCAGAAGAGCTTAGTTCTCCTCACTGAAGGTGACGGCTGAAGCCAAGACTGTTCTCACTTGTGTTTTCTTTTAATACAGCAGCCTTTTTCTGGTGGCCTACTTATACCAGTGAACCCTGCAGCAGGAGGTTCCCATCTACTCTCTGGTTCACGCTGCTAACCCGTCTTTCTACCCAGCACACACTGGGGTTTGTTTCCTTGGCAGCTCTCATATGAGCATAATATGCAGGAGTAGCTTGCCATTGGGGGTTCACAGAGCAGAATGTTGGGGTTAAAGATCAAAGCTCATAGGTATTGACGAGGGAGCTGCACTGAGAAGTATGTCTCCCTTGCTGAGATGATCCACTTGTTACAAATATCTACTGAAGGTGGGTTCTGCCAGCAAACAGCATATACCCAGAGGTTTGTTACCTACTGCAGACTTGCTTGGCCAGTGTTCTATGCCACCCCAAAGCAGTTATTTCCTGGGCAGGCGCTGCATGGCATGGTTTATCATAAATATGTCACAGGTGTGTTTAATATATTAAAGTTTTGAAGTCTTTGTACTAACAATGTGAACTTGCAAAAGTGTTTGTATTTTTTATGTCAGTAAAATATTCTTTTCAGATGACTTTCATGCTTTAAATAAAAGGATTAGCTGCTAGAGAGTAGAAAAAGCTGAGAAAGGAGTGCCAAGAGGTCTTGGTTTATTCTCAGCTGTGATTTAGGCAAGTCACTTAGGCATCCTTTTAGAAAGCATCAACTTTAGGGTGGTCAGACATGCTGAAAGATACCACACATGTCCCAGTCTGGGAAGTCATTAATGAAAAGCCCCTAACCAAGGGGACCATTCTGAGAATCAAACCCTTCAAGCTGTATCTGCACAAATCACTGAGTCTCTGGCTCAGTAATATATGGTGAGACTCAGCAAGCAGCAACAATAACTTGATCCTTTCCTATATCCCTTTGAAATGGGATATATTATTATTATATTATACAGCACTATTATTTCAAAATGTACTTCATGCTAATGGTAACAGATTTAGTTATGTTGTTTTACTCTGAATTTTTACTCTTGTTCAGATTACCTCCTGTCCAACATTTTCATTCTCTGATGTTATGAAAAAAAAGAAAATTTAAATAAAAGTGCTCTTTGCAAATGTATTGGTCACTGCATCACGAGATCTACATTATTTCACAAGGCTGCTGTGTGGAGAAGGGACTGTGAGCTGTCACTTTGGCAGGGTGTATGAAAACAGATTTTCTCCAGCAGCTGCTGCCATTCTGTCTACAACGTATTTCTTGCCTGTCAGAGATGCAGCACCAGAGCACTTGCTGTTTGTGTCTCACCCATTTGTTCTGTGTTTCTTTTTGTTTTGTTTCTTCCTTTACCACAGAACAGCAAAAAAGGCTTAGTAGCCTGGCAGGTATGATATGAAAGGTCTGCTACTCCCCAGTTGCTGCGTCTGCTGGAGCAAAGCTGCTGCTTTGATACCTTGTGGAGTACCTTTAGCAAATACACTGCCCAGGAACTGCAGAAGAATTTACCAAAATGCTAAATTACTAATCTGTCCCTCCTAAGTCATAAGATTCACAGTAGTTTGATTGTTCTAGTTGGAGCTGCCTTCTGAGCCTTTAAATTTATTCCCTTAGGACATGTTCTCATGTTTCTCTACACATCAGTGTAGTACTGTTAGTCTCTCTTGTGATGAGGGGAGAGGAAAAGAAATAAAGTCAGTACTTACACGAGTCCAAGAGCCAGAAGTATTTGCACCAGATGTCAAGAAACATATGGTAAAATTATAGCAGACAAGTATGCATTTGTGCTGCCACCCTTCTCTGCACAGGTTTGAGACTTTCTTCTTGAAAGATGAGCAAATTGTTTTCCTGGTCATCCTTTCCTTCCTACACCCCAAACAGAAGTAGCTCAGTCTGCAGTGGGTGTTATAGGAGCAGCTCATTGTGGTGTATCATCATTCTTTTCTAGACCAGAAGTTCAAGATTTGAAACATCAGTTGTGACAATAAGAAGTAATAGAGGAAAGCTGTGACCTTTCCTAAAGTTTGCATCCTTTCCATATCCTCATCCCCATACAAAAACCTGCTTTCTTTTGATTCTCAATGCCACTGAAGAATGGTCTAGTTTCAGTTAATCTTTCCATGCTCTGTTCCTAGAGACTGAGTAAAGAATACCAAATGCTTTCTACAAAATGAAGAATACTGTACATCAGGACCATGAAAGGCTGCGCACATGTTGACAGGGAGGGGATATAGGATGAAAATGCCAACCAATGATTTAATAGATGCTTTGCCTAGTTTTGAACACTTATAAACATTATTATTTTACATAAACATGCAAACATTTTAGTTTTTTCTTAAAGAGGAGGAAAACTTTAAGCTTGATGGTAATTTCAAACCAACCTTTTAAACACAAATCCTTCAGTACCGAGTTTCACAGGGCAGAATTGTGTTTGCTTAAGGTACCAACAGATCAATGCATTGCTATGCACAAGCCTTTCCTCTGCTATCTGGCCCTTTCAGATTTCTGCACATTTAATGGCTTTGGGAAGTATGGGGGTGTGCATGTGAATAAACATCTCTCTCTCTCTTCAATGCATGCAGTGATGTGAAAATGATAGAATTTGGCCAAGTTTTGATGAGGCAGACTGTAAACTTACAGATGTTTCCTCTTCAGGAAATCCACATAGAAAACATTCTTGACCAAGCCTAAGGGTTGCTACACTGCAGCTCTCCAGAGCACAGTAGAGCTTTAGAGCAGCCTGAAGTGCCTTGGTTCCTTGCCTGGTTGTGGTGGTGCCTGCTGCTACCTCTGGGTGTGTCAGGTGGGCAGCATCAAGGAATTACAGTTTTGGATGCAATCTTGAAGCAATTAGTTATTTCCCTTCATCTTTATGCAGACTCATGTCCAATTATGTGTCATATGTGTGCTTAAACAACAGTGGGATTTGTTGTTTACACACTCTGATTAGGGCAGAAAAAATAATCAGGAACATCATATACTAACTCTAACAAATGGGGTTGTCAGACTGATGAGTTCAAGCTGTTGAAAAGTAGTGCCCCACTACCATATAGGATGCTCCTTTAGATTGAGAACACCAGCAGACGAATGTGTCTGGGGGGCTATCACTGATTCTTTTGGATGAAGAATGAGATTGCAGAGTTGCTACTTAGTCAAAAGGACACAAAACTCTAACTCTCAAACAGTCCTTGAAATCAAAATTTTTCATTGTCTTATATGACAGCTGAGACTGTCGTGGGATGTATGAGGGTGACTACCTGAGAGATGCTAGCCTGCTTTTGCTGGCATCAGGCATTTTCCTGGGAGATTTCCTTCAGTCCTGCTGCTAACCACAGCTAGCAGTGACAGTCTGTCTCATCAACTACTTGCTAGGATTTTTGTCTTAAAGAGGGGTGTATGGTGGTGCAGTGAAATACTGTGATGAAATAAGAATCTTCCATTGTCATTCCCAGATTCGGTGCCAGACAGATTAGCTTCTGATAAAGTTGATTCAGCACTCATAAGGGACAAGTCGGTTCAGGGGACAGTGCCAAGCGAGAAGAGGGCAGTAGAGGAAAAGAGAAGCAGTGTGAAGAGCCCTCACCACATGGCTGATACCTCTGTCGATGATATTGGGATTCCACTGAGGGTAAGAGAACACTGAGCATGTGGTTGGTGCACAAAATCTGGGCTTGATTCTGCCTACCTTAGGACTGGGGGAATTCACTAAAGCTGCAGAGACTTAAGGAAATATATAATTCTAGTTCCATTGTATTTCATTTACTGTAATTGGTATTTTAGCTGCCTCAAGGGAAAATAATATTGAAAAATAATATTTAATATTTGAGAATACGTTTTTCTGCTCCTTCGTTTCTTTCACAGCTAGCAGCTAAAGGAGAATTTTGCCTCAGCCATCTTAAAGGCAGATACCTCTTTTATAGAACATGTTTAAGTTCATTCAGTGTTCAGGGGAAATTACAAAAATAATTATTAACCTAATAATACACGACTAGTGTCTGGAACAACTGGAACACTACATGTTTCTAACTGTCCATTACATACTTAGAAAATTGATACATATGATTGAAATAGGCAAAGTATCTAATTTTAGGCATCAAATTAGATTTATATGCAAAACCTTTCACACAATCTGCAGTTCTACAGAGGTTACAACTTGTCACTGCAAGGCTTGTACATTATTAGTAACTTGAGTGAAAACTGTAGCTTCATTGTGTATGAGCTGGTGTATCTGAGTGAATTGCTCATATTTGGGAGTATTAATGCCTTGCAGCCTTCACATAGCAGAATGTAAACCTATTTTATTTCTCAAATATTTATAATAACTTTGAAAAGCTGGTAGAACTTACTGTGATTATTTATATGTACATTTATTTTTCCTGTAGAATACAGACAGATCTAAGGACTGGTACAAGACAATGTTCAAACAGATCCACAAGCTAAACAGAGGTACTGTAGCACAGATGGTTTTTATTTTCTTTAAAAATAAAAGACTGCCTTGATGACATTTTGTTTCATTGGTGTGAAGAATTGTACTGGATGTTAAATAGAAGCATTTTATGTTAACTAGTGTTTGCTCTGCACTACAGAACTCAGCCAATGTATTTGAAATTTGGAAGTCAAATTTGAAAGAATAGTGAAGTCCAAAGAAAGATGTGATTTATTCTGGAAAGTGAACTGTGGTGCCCTCATGAGATCAAATGTACTGTTTGAGACCATAAAACTGATAATAATTCCATACTTAGAGAAAATAGATCCCGACTTCAGTTTTAGCAGCTAATGCCATCCCATATGCTTCTAAAGGACTATGGGTTATCCTTGAAACTCCATCGTGCATAAGAGAAAAACTTTTTACCCTGCAAAGCTTTAGTACCTGCACAACAAAGTGTGATTTGAAGTTCAATGAAACCAATGGAAAGGTTTCCGTTGATTTTTGTTGAGTTCAGAATCTGAACTCTACTTTTTGAAAACCTTAAGTTTTCCTCTTTCAAAATCTAAAATTGTGGTGAGCACTTGCAAACTTTGTAGTGGTGCAGTCTCAGAGGATTTCTGCCGTGGGACACTTCTTTGCCTGACTGATACATTCACATTTTATTTTGTGAGAAATTGCTGCAGTAGCATTTTCAAGCTGAGGCCTCTGAGCAGCCTGATGTGCAGGCAAATGCAGTCCAGATCTGCGCTTGTGTAATAAGATGAAGAGCATGCAAAAGCTGTATTTGCCACTGCAGGTGCTGTCATGATGAGCTTTATGCATAGATAAATGCTGTGTTGTATTGGATGGAATGAGGAGGAGTTGAACTGTTTCCTAATCCTACTGCTCCTAACAGAGGTTCTTGAGCTCAGCTAGAGCCCATTCCCAGAGAGAGGAGTGTGAGTTCAGTCCCCTTGGCTTTCAGGATCTTTTGTAAGGGCCTGACATGCAAGGCAGCAGTGAGCAAAGAGGCTCAGTTCTAGGCTGTGTTGTGCTAGAACGTCAGCACGAGAGGGACTGTTCTGCAGTCAGCTTGAATGGATTCTTGTCTCGCCCTTCTTCCCCTTTAAATCTGTCCTCTCTGTTCTTTTTTGAAATCATGTTCCTCTCCTTAGACACTCCTGAAGAAAACCCTTATTGCCCTACCTACATATTTCCTGAACTTCCTGAAATCCAGCAAAAAACTGAAGGTACCAGAAGTTTAGTCAGAGTATCTGTTGTCTTGTGCTTTGAGTTAACTGTACTATAGCACCCTAATAGTAACTAGATTCAGGTTCTAGCTTTCTGTTACCCATGTGTTACTTTACACTGGCTGGAAATTCAGTTATGCCCAGAATGTCTTCTTGAGTGATGCATAAAATAACTAAATCCTTGCTAATCCATTAATCTTTTTTTAAAGTATGATGCCATCTACACTAGTGTTAGTAAAGTAGGCAATAAAATCATACGGTGATAGGAAATTGGGGGATGAAACAGAACCTCCACTTCATTGTGGATAGTCTCAAAATCCACTGCTTTTCTCTGCTGCAGAAGACAATCCTTATTCTCCTACATACCAGTTTCCTGCGTCTACTCCTAGTCCTATCTCTGAAGGTAATAATAAAGGTCCATATCTTTCTGCACAAATGCTGCCTTATCCATTTATTTTCTTCCTGGAGTTTTTTCTAGTTGCTGAGCGATGTGCTGCCTCATAATGCCTCATTTGCTGCATTCTAAGCATTGCCTTAATTGTATGATGCATTTTTGGCTTTGCAGTGCTCCTCTGGCTTTGTAACTAGTATTTGACTAATGCTACAGACTTGAGGTTTGCTTGGTTTTATGTGCTTATCAGTTGTGTGTGTGGTGATTATTTAACACGTTTAGATTGATGACTTACATGTGAAGATATTTAACTGAGATTTCTAACCCTCCCCCTTTCAGATCTATGAATTTCACTAATTAGTTGCTTTTGATTTTTAGTATTAACATAATATTAGGGCCAGACCCAGAATGTCACTGAAGTGTATTGGTAAAAAGGCTGCTTGCTTCAGTGGGTTTTGGATCAGTCCCTCAGTGTAGTCTTTTAAAATAAATATAACATAGGTAACAAAGGTTCAGGGCTGGCCTTAGGTGCACTTGGCATATTTAGGCAAGAACAGAGTTTGAAGGTCTCATCAGCACATCTTGCAGCCTGAAATAACGCTGTCTGGACCTTGTCTCTTCATGTGCTCAGCAGATTCCTTTTAACTTCATGTTCAAATCATGTTCATGCAGTCATATTTCAGGGATGAGTAAATGGTACTTGCTGCAGTGATAATCATGTAACTCTGCACAAAATACTTGTATGTGAGAAGCACCGGAATCTGCTGCATACAGACTGGGCTTACAGACGTTTCCTGATGGGAAGTTGTTGGTGACAGTCTTGTTGACTTGGTGCTTTGGTGACACTTTAGATCCTGCAATTTAGGAACTTGCCTACTTAGCCTGTGCCTCAAGCCAACCCTGGTGAGACTATTAATTAACCATTTCATTCAGTGTTATATTAAACCTCAGATGGGTATTGTGTAAGAAGAAACCATATAACACGAGCTGGGATGCTCAAAGAAGGCAAGGAGATGTAAGGTGCATTTCACAGTTATAATGAATGTGGACAAAGTGTCATTCAGGTATCTAAGATAGTTGATAATTTCTTGGTGGAACTTATTAAGTGAAGAGTCCTGTCTTGCAAATCATAATGCAATGTAAGTTACTTTCTATTGCCAGAGTGATATGTGGGTATGGATGAGAGAAACCATTGCAGTTACTAATGGATAAAGGAGTCTTACAGGGAAAATTTCCTTGTTCATAATGAGGTTTGAAAATCTATTTTACTCACCTGAACTAACATAGTTTGCAAAACCAATGTTGATAATATATTTAGAGTCTGTTTTCCTATAAACGTCTCCTATGCATTTGCAAATGTGCATTTGAAAATAATTTGTTAGTTTAGGTGGTTGAAATTTTATTGGACCTAACACCAATTTTTACTCTCAATACTTTGGGATACATTTCTCTAATATTTGCTTGTGTGAAACATTCGATGATATAGATGAATTGAATGGGTTGGAGTGCATGTTTCATATTTAGAGAACATTTCAAAGTTATGTGCTCCGTGGCAATGTTTATTCAGAGATGGGTTGGAGCCCAAATTTCGTACAAATAGTGTCAGATTGGACTGGTGCATAGGGTCTCCTAGAAACATCAAGATTTGGGCTCCCCTCTAAAATATATTCAGAGTCTCTAGAAACATACGGAATGTGACCAATCCATGAAATTAAACCTAACCTTGCAGAATCTCTAGCTTCTGGAAGAGAACAGCTCTTCTCTCCGAAGGAATCAGCTTTGCAAATTGCAAACTACCAATACCCTGCTCCATTAAGGAGAGTCCCACAAACAAAATGCAGCTTTGAGAAACGGGAGATGTTGTTTTAATGCTCCTTTCTGTTTTACTTTTTAATGTTATCAAGTCATTGCAGACTTCTGTGGTTCAGTACTCCTTGGGGTAAAAAGAAAAGTAATGTGGACATTCTTCTTGATAAGATAGTCAGAGACAAAACATGTGTGTTCTCCTTATTATTGTATACATTAGAAATTGGAACATAGCAATTATTTGAGGTGAATTTTTATTATATGGTTTTCTTGTTTGAATTATGAGCTATAATAAATATTGATAATTCTCTTCATGTAAATAAATCATTATTTTATATTAATCATCACCACTAAATAAGATCATCAGAGGTGAATGGCTGTGAAGATAATTTTTGACATTTGTTCATCTGCATTGGTAGGGTCTGAGAGTTTTGTGAATTACCAAGTATTTTGCTGTCTTAATAAACCAGACTTCTATGTAAGAATACCAATCAACAATTTAGTGTAATACAAATATTTGTTTTCTGTCATTAAGGTTTAAAATATGGGAATTGGTGAGCAAATCAATATTTTCTATTTTTTTAACCTGAAGGTTATGATAAGCACACCAGGGTCAATAACCATCCTTTTGGAACTTAAAACTTCTAATAACTGAAGCAGAGGCTGAAGTGAAGATTTCCCTGAGCTGCCCCAAAAGGCCTGATTAAGGCTTCAGTGCAATTTCAGGTCAGCTGTGTCAGCCAGATTGGTTTTTTCCAGCAGATGAGATTGGCTGTAGCAGCTGATTGATGTTCTTCTTGATAGAAAATTGGGAGATTGGTTTAGTCTGTTGAAGAGCATCACTAAATTCACGTAATGTTATTTTAGAAAGTTGTTTTATCTACCTTATTCTACCTTCATTGATTCTGTTTTTCTTTTTATCTCTGTCACATTTAATGGTTTCTTCACAGTGGTATTAGTAATACTTTTACTCCCAGTTCTCTTTTCAGTCACAGGATATTCTGAGTTGGAAGGGACCCACAAGGATTACCGAGTCTGACTCAGCCCTACACAGGACAGCCCCAGGAGTCACACCATGTGCTGGAGAGCATTGACCAAATGCTTCTTGAACTCTGTCAGGCTTGGTGCTGTGACTACTTCCCTGGGGAGCCTGTTCCAGTGCCCAGCCACCCTCTGGGTGAAGAACCTTTTGCTAATATCCAACCTTAACCTCTCCTGACACAACTTCAGGCCATTCATTTGAGTTCTGTCACTGGTCACCACAAAGAAAAGATTGCTGCCTGCCCCTCTGCCTCCTCTTGTGAGGAAGTTGTAGACTGCTATGAGGTCTCCCGTCAGGTCTGCTCTTCCCCAAGCTGAACAATACAAGTGACCTCAGCCACTCCTCATAATGCTTCTCCTCAAGCCCCTTTACCATCTTTGTTGTCTCTGTCTGGACATTCTCTAATTGCTTAATGCTTTGTTATATTGTGTTGCCCAAAACTGCACGCATTACTAAAGTTCAGGCTGCACCAGTGCAGAGTAGAGTCTGCACTGATGTCTCTCATACACACATCCCTGCAAGTTTTAACTCTCATCTGCAGAGAAAGGGGCCTGTGGGTCCAGTTTCCAGGACTGTTTGCAGCTCCCCCTGCTGCTCCCTGCAATTCACAGAGGATTCATTAAAAAACCTGTTTAAGATGGTGGAAAGATCACAATTTACCAAGTAAAAGTCTCTCTGGCTATCATCTGTAGAGAGGGGTGGTAAGGCTGCCACCCTCCCACCTTCTTTTTGGGCACATAGTCATTGCACACTGCAGTACCATTATCTTCAAATAAGGCATTATGTTCCATGGCCCAAGGCAAGACTTGTGTCCTGGAAAGGACATTGCTGTGTTGATGCAGTGTAATACTGTCACTGTCAAAGAGAGAAGGTTGTTCAGCTTTGGGGGCCAGACCACACCGGTCAGTTACACTGACGTCATTCCTAGCTCTTTAAGAACTGTCTTAATATCGCTATTATGCTCTGTAGACATGTCTTTGCTCTTTTAAAAACAAACTCTTCAGAACAAGGACTGTCTCTTGGTACAAGTATGCATGTATGTCTTGTGACAGAAACATCTGCACCTGAAGGATAATGTGAGTCTGAGGCTATCCATCAACTTGGTGTGCAAGTTAATACAAGAAAGTGTCCCAGCAATTACAATCTATGATTGGGAGCAGGGCTCCTCAGCTCTGTTACTTTGTCTAGCTCCTAATTAGTTATTTTAGTCATATACTATAGCTTTTAGATCCTCTATTTATCTTTCAGTTTTTGATAAAGTGAATCTATTAACCCATGCTGTACAGGAAAAAAGAATTGCTTAGATTCTAAAGTGCTTTGGGAGCCTGAAGCATATTAATCTTTATGCCTAATCTAGGAATTATATTTAAGTACAATTTAAACCTCATCAGGTTTTTATTTTTTAGGATCCTTCCCCTGTGGTAAGTAGTGGGCATATCACTCAAATTAAGGTGAATGTATTAGTGGAGGAATTAAAGGGTCTCTGGTGCTTTTCCTTTGGGGCTTTTTATCTCACTTGCAAAATGCTTTTGTCTTTCAGATGATGATTCAGACTCATACTCTCCCCGTTATTCCTATGCGGAGGACAGTAAGTAATCCACATTTGTAGTTGTTTAATCTGTCAAACAGAAAGGGCATACAAAGCATGTATTTGTTGCCCTCCTATGCAATTCACCAATATTCCTATATGTGACTTATCCTACAGGCAGAACTCAGCTTTCAGTTCCCCGCTCCAAGAGTGAGATGGACAATATTGATTCAGAGAAGGTTGTTAAGAGGTCTGCCACTTTGCCACTGCCAAACCGTACTTCATCACTGAAATCAAGCCCAGAAAGGTGACCTGAACTAAGATATATACATATATCTTGGATTGGTACTGGAAGAATATCTGAAAGCTGTGAATGGGAAGGGGACAAAAGTGGAAGGTTTAGGTCCACATCTGCAGTTAAATATTTTGGGGAAACTGGATATGTAGTTTTTACTTTGAGTCTTCTACTAGGCAGCAGTGAACTCCTTTGTTGTCACAGCCTAGTGACACTCTGTCTCTTGTACCAGACATCACAGTCTGTTGCACAGTCTGCTGCCTCAGTGAGGAGTATTTTATTGGGTGTCATGCCTGTCCAGTGCCTACCACATAGGCACAGTGGAAACTCTTGGCTCAATGGGACACTATAAAGTCACCTCAGAAAACAAGCAAGTAGAAGTAATTGCAGAGAGGCAAAATTTGGATTTACACTGAACCTTGGTCAAAACTTCATTACATTTTCCATCTCCAAGGGGTCCCACCCACTTGAACTTTATTGGAAGTAGGTTCTAGTCAGCAGTTTCATTTCTGATCTTTCAGGATGACTTTTTTGCTTTGTTTATTACTGTGTATGTTATACCTCTTTGTAACAGTAATGAATGCACTTGCAAAATGAAGGGAAAACAGAATGGGCAATCAGTATTTTATGACCTGCAAAATTCTCCCAGCTCTTGAACAGCTTCTCTCTCTTTCACCAACTTCCACAGGTTCTTATGTCTTTGACTTGCTGCCTTGCTACAAATGAACCGTGTCGTAATTTGAGATTGCTAATTTAGTGGGCACCTCAGGGCACAAAGTTTACTGATAGAATTAGACTTCCTGATGCAGGAATTGAAGGTATAGTGTGTCTGTTCTGTGAGAAGACTCTTGCAGGTGAAACAGTTACAATAATTAATGTTTCCTATTATCTAGTGGCAAACCTGTGTTTCACCAGGGAGAATTTTCTCTGGGGTTTGAATCTTAAGCAATCAAGTTATTCTGGACAGCAAAGATCAACCTTGTTGAACACTGTTTATAGTCCAGTCATTTCAGCTCTTGTCTTGCCTTTCTTTAGAAAGAAAAAAAATTAAATTGTTTCTGTCTCTCCTGAACCAGTGGAGAGAGTTTGGGCAACTCAATGGTTTGTTCCTATCCTAATCAGATCAGTAGGGTAAGGGAAAAGAACCATGGAGTAGCAGTTTTGGTTAGATGTCTCCCTTTTGTTTGGTGAAATCTAGGTGAGATGAATCCGCATACACATTGCCCATTAAAAGAGAAAATGTTAGGAGCAAAATCAGACTTAGTTCGATGGCCTGATTTCTGGGCTTTTGGGGGGGCATTTGTTAATCTGCACGAAGTGTTTGAGTATATTAATTTTCAGAGTAGCTGGATATTGTAGGATATGTGACTATTGTCTGAACTGTGCTAAATTATATATATATTGTCTGAACTGCAGAAAATTAAAGTGAGTTGGATAGTCAATGGACTGTTCATTGCCATCTTTAGATACACCAGTCTGAGATTAGTCATTCATGTCCCTAGAAAAAAACCCTCCTCTTGGACTCCAGAGTGCCCCCAGAATCCAGAGCAGTGGTAGTCAGGTGATCGTTGATGTGGCTACAATGAAATTTAGTAAAAGATATTTAANGTGGCTACAATGAAATTTAGTAAAAGATATTTAAACTGAGTTCTGCCCGAAGTTTGGACATATTCATATTTGTGAGCTTAGTTGAAGCCCATCATTAAGGTATTTCCCATGATGAAAGATTTGGAAATCTTGAGTTTACTGAAAGTACTTGAAATAACCCCTCTTCTCTCCCACGGTTTCAGCAGCTGAGCTGTAGCAAACTCTGCCTGCTGTAGATAAAATAATCTATGTCCTGAGCCCTATCTAAACTGTTCCTCTTGCAACAGACTCCTTTTCTAGATTAAAAGGTACCTTGATTAAACCATAATTAATGGGGGAAAGTGTTTGTCTCCACAGAAACTACAGTATTTTTGGTTTAATTGATCTTTCTTTTGTCAGGACGGACTGGGAGCCTCCAGACAAGAAGGTGGACACCAGAAAATACCGTGCAGAACCCAGGAGCATTTATGACTATCAGCCAGGAAAGTCCTCCGTTCTGAACAACGAAAAGCTGGTAATGTTTGATTTATCCTAGTTTGTGGCTTTATCCTGCGATTATGAAATATGTACTCTCCAAATGCTTGTCTGGTTCTATTCAGATGGGATCCCTTATGCTTACATTGCAGTGCTTGTGTGATGTATTTTGAAAACTGTTCTGCATAACTTCCTAACATTTTTGTTCTCTATAAAGTGACATCTAGGGGATTTGAGAGGTTTCTTTCCTTTTGGATGTGTTGTTTTCCGTGTTAAGTATGGATCACTAACCCTAGTTTTTAATCCATGTTTGACACTGTGACCCATTCAGCAGCTGTTTTGCCAGCTGTACTTTTTCTAGGGCACAGCATTAGTTGATGTAGCAGAGTTGAAGGCATTATGCAACAGACCAGGCAGATTCAGTTTTTGTGTTCCTCTGATGCTTTAAACACTGGACTGGCTTTTAGAGTGCCTGTAATGTGCCTCAGTGAATGCCTCTGAGGTGAATTAGGACGTGGCCACGTCCCCGGAGCTGGATCTCCCCATGTCTGTGGCAGGGGTGGCAGAACTGAATGGGAGCTATTTCATCAGCTATGCTAGAAGGTTTGCTGAAGTATTAAACAAGTTCTTACCAATTTCAGTCTAAATTAGTAAGCAGTCCTGTGAAATTGTGACAGCTAGGGAGCATAAAGCCTTTTTCTGCAGCCTTGGCTGAGAACAACTGTCAAGGGGCAAGGCAGACAGGTGATGCTAACCTCATCAGCCAATCCTGTATAAATCACCACAGATCACTTAACACGTCCCTAAATGGTGGATGTGTGGCACTATGTTAGCATATAGGCAGTTTGGTATACAGAGTTTTTCTATATAGGCATTAATTTGAAGGAATCAATTAGAAGTGCTAATTGCTTGTGAGATTCTAAATGTAAACTCTACCTTAATAGCTCACTCATCGATCCATGCATGGAGTAGGTAAAAGAATGCTCCTGGTAAATTTGCCATGGATTTTACACAAGAGTGAATAGCCATTTAAATCAATAGAAATATAAGAATCAAGTCTGATCTGGGACCTGACGTTTCTCCTTAGTATTTTGGTGTGAGTTTTCGTTTTTTCTTCCAAGTGCAGTCAAGGTCCATCACTTTTTGAAGATTCAGGAACCAACTTCTTTTCACACCCATGTCCCTTCATTGACTTCATCAATGTTGCTCCTGATGGGAGCATGATCCTAGTGTCTGTTGAAATGGGTGGTGGATGACCCTGTTGATACTACTGGGCGTTGGCTCAGCCTGTTAGAGAAGTGCTAGTGAGGAGTGGTTTGAACATGACAACTCCATTCCTGCAGTCCATTCTGGAGCAAGGTGTCTGCTGACTTAAGTGGCAATTTTGCCTTACGGTAAACAGACCAGATTAAGACTTGTGGCAAAAGGCCGCCTTCATCTGTGTACTTAAGCATTTACAAAAGGTCTGTCATCACCAGTGGCACTGTTCACGTGTTCAAACTTCATCAGGTACTTAATTGATCTGTGGAATTAGAGATTAAAAGACACAAGCAGGACCATCATCAGCATAATTGAGCAAAACTGTAGGTACAGAGCTCATCAAAACCAAGATGAAAGTGATTGCTGTGTTACTGCCAACGTTTGGGGGTTTTATGAGCTTTAAAATAAAGCCCTAGATCACAGAAGAAAGACAGTCTTAAAATAGTAGCTTCACAGTCTCCAACAGTCTCATTAAATATAACAATAATATAGTGGTTAGTGACTAGATCTTTCAAGGAAGGTGCAGATTTGTGGAAATCTTCTAGCAATCACACCCACAGTTGTGACAATCAGATGCCAACCCAAAACCATTTCAGAACAATGAAGAGCCTCTTCTTGAAATCACTGAACTTTGTTTTAATGTAAAGGTAGTTGTGTAAGAAGATCAGTGCTTTTAGTTGGAGTGCAGTAAATAAAAAATGGAGGCATTTGGTTTTATTGTGCCTTTGAGAAATAGCCAGATTGTTGTCCAGGCCATCACGCAACGAACAGGATGTAACTATGTATTTTTCAGATTAAAGCACTGCCTCTCATTCAGCATCAAGCCTGAGTTCTTGTAGAGCATTTTGGGATGTGGATGGCTGTGGCAGTCTGGGACATCTAAGTCCAGCATTGTTGTCAACTGCCTCAGTAAACCCGTCACCCAACGATTTCCATGAGGACGCTCTGTGCATCTGTATTGCTCATTGTGATGGAGTACTTGAGATCACACTGGCACATCAGACAAAATACGTTTCTATTTTTAATGCACTAAGGTTACCTCACCAGTACTGCTTTTAAACAGCTTCAACAATTTCAACTTTTTTTGTTCCATTAAAACAGATGGTATAAATGAAAGGGAATTTCCTTTTCAGCTGTACTGTTTTCTGTCTTGTCTGATTTTCCTTCATTGTAGTTTTGTCTGATACTCTAACATTTATTTGTGAAGGAACATGTAATATTGTCGCTCTGTCCATCCTGTCAGAGATCTTTCAGGATGCACTTTCTCTAACTTGTGTCTCATTTGATTTAGAAAACCACCTTCCACTCTGTTTGCAGTGTATAGAACAGGGTTTCTCACATATTCATGTGCTGTTAAAGATGCAGGTCTCACTAAATTTCTCTTTTAATAACCAAGCAAAGATTAAAAAAAAAAAATTAAAGTGTATATGTAGCTTTGGACTTGATGAAAGTATCTGGCAGGAGAACTGAGGGACTCTTTGGCTCCCAGCTCTTCCATTGAGTCTCCGTGTGACTCTGGGCAAGCTGCGTAATCCCTCTCTGTGTAGGTTTCCTGATCTGTGAAAGGCAATTCATTCATAATCATGTAGCTCACAATGATGCTATTAGGCTTAGCTGATGTTTGCAAAGAAATTCATGGCCTTTATGAGTGAGGTACTATAGAAATTCCAAATTCTAAGGCTAAATATCTACATTTCAAAATGGAAACCATAAGATCTGCATCTCTAACAGTCCCTTTCTGTGTATTCTTTGCATAATGTTATCCTTCTCTTTCTTCCATTCCCCTATCACCAACTCCTTTAGACTCGGGATATAAGCCCAGAAGAGATAGATTTAAAGAATGAACCTTGGTATAAATTCTTTTCGGAATTGGAGTTTGGGAAACCGGTAAGTTTGATAGTTGCAATGACCAATGAAGTCAACCTGATTTTTTTTTTTTAATGATTGTCACATCTCTTTACTAGGCCTTAAACCTGAAACAGCTGCCTTACTCATTAAAGATGCGATTGTAAATAATATCATCTCCTTGCTAACATAAAGCAGCTGTTCTGTGGCCACTTCTAGTATTTTGAAGCCATTTACAAACCTTCCCCACCTTCCAGCACTATGTACCAACAAGGGACTGTTTTTTCACACACCATAGTTCAAACTGCATTTTTGTTGTTAACTTTAGAAATACGTAATACTGTGTTCTTGTTATTCAAAGCCCCTATTCTCCCTCTGCCTGACAAGATCTAGGATGGCTGAAAGGTAGCTTTAAGTCAAGGAGAACCATTTATTCTTTTCCCTGGCTTGTAAACTCTAAGTCAGTAATTTCCAGCTGTCCATAAACAGATCATGACCCCATTTCCTGCTCATTTCTTTATGCATGTAGCTGCCCATTGCCTACATGGGAGGCATCAGCCTGTGTTGAAATAGCCATTCCCTGAAACCAGAATAGTCTGAAAACAGTGTGCTTTCTTTTCAAATGGAGCTGTGTTGCTCTGTGTGGAGAGAGAAGAAAAAAAGCCTTGATTTCCTCTCTGGAAAAAGATGAACCAAACCTTAATTATTCAATAGGACAAAGAACATTTTCATGGAGGGAACATGTCAGTGATCATGGCTACTGGAAAAAATGTGACTTAAAAGGACTTTACGGCTTGGTTCTTGCTGATTAAACACTATTAACTTTGTTATTAAATACTGTTTAATAAGCTACTTTTACTGCACCAGCGGGTCAGTATCAGCCTCTCACGTGTATTGAAGCATAATGGTTGTTTGCCATTTCTCCTTTCTCCTTGAGGTCAGTTGTCAAATTCCCATGCACACCATTTTTGAGTTCTGCTGAGATTTCCCTGCACGTGCAACAAAACAGAAATATATTTTAAGGTTCAGTAGTGTCTTCAAAGGCTACTGCACATGGAGACCAGAGGGCAGGTTTTCTTTAAATCTGGTCTTTGTTCTGACAAGTGACAAAGTTCCTCTGCATAGAATGTAGCTGCTTGGAGCTGAGTGCTCAATCTGATCACATCATAGAAATATAGTGTAATTTTTGCTGAGAAGCAGACATGTGCAGTGGTTGGGTAGTCCATTCTTTTATAGAAAACTGTTTTATAGCTACAGACCTTCCATCCTAAGCTTAAAGGGAGCTTCAGCAGTGTTTGAGGTGAGACCCCCTAATTTTAAGGCAGTAGAAGTCAGATAAATCTCACCTCACTGAGGGTTTTAAGCATTGTTAGTATAAAGATTTTAATGCTTTACAAGTTGTCATGGTTTAAGATTTCCAGTGAGAAGACATCTTTGCTGCCAAGTAATTAGTAGCCACATGCTTTTGCAATGAGTGAAGGTTTGTCATCTCTATGGTCTATTGAGTTAGTGTGAATTAATGGAAAATGTGTCAAAGAAAGGAGAGCATTTATGCCCTTGGTCCTTTCTAGATGTGGGGTTTTACCTGGTCCTTAGAAGTATGGATCTGTGCTTTTAGTCACACAGCCTTGGCCTTATTTCAGGAGAGAGCATCTCAGGCTACACCAGCAATCCATCTCATGTTCAGTGGAGCCCCTGTTCTGATGACAAGTTCTCCAACTTGCTCAGGGAACTGTGAAATGCTGTTTTCTTATGTCTTGCCTTGAAATGATATCCCACGTCAACGTACTCCAGCTCCAAAGTCATGCAGCCATGTTCCCTGAGAACTATGCCAGCTCCTGAATGTCCTACTGTGTAAATAGTACTTTGGCATCAGGCACTTGAATTCAGGGTGCCATCTCAGACTTCTATAGCTAGCAAAGGCATCTCTGGGCTTCATTATCAGAGCCAAGAGAATGCTTTTTGTAGCTTTGCTCACTCTGGTGATGAGAGAGCCAGATTTTTGTGACCAGGTTCCCAGATGCATTTTTGGGCAGCCCTGGGAACTGCAGAAAGTTAGGTGAATCTGTGCAGCATGGATGCTTTTTCAATGTGCTGCTGAGACTGACACCCCCCCCCCGCCCCACTCCTTCCTTTCTTCTGACCTGTGGCTCCACACCTCCATGGAGGCCATTCACGAAACTTAACATTCAGTCAACCTAGAGCTCAGTTGTTTTCCTCTGTCATTGTGGGATAACATGTATGGGCACTTTCTCCCAGCCCTTCCCATTACAGCATTGAATTAGGCTCTTTGTATAAATGGAGCAGGGGGCTGGAAAAAGAGGTGCAAGTCCTGGTTTCTCACCTACTTCCCTCCAGCGACACCATCTACACCCCTACAACTGCTGATCTGATGGACACTAAATAGGTTTTTAGTATGTGTTTGCATCCACACAGTGGCTGTCTGAGTGTAAAGTGGTACAGATTCAAACTACAGACCCAAGAAGCTTACAAAGAAATTTGGGTGAAGACCCAAGTGTTGTAGCTCAGTCTCACGTTTGATAAATAACACTGTGATATTTCCCCCTCAGTGACTCAGACACACTTGTTATTTAATAATCTACTCACAGAAGTCAGTATGGATGTGTAGGATGATGGTAAGCTTGCCAGGCAGCAGAGGTTAATTTTGTTTGGAAACAGAGCAAATGTATTCTGTTTTCATAAAATAAGAACAAAGTCTCTTTGAACATATCAGTGAGAGGTGCATATCTGTTGAAATGAGGATGTTGTCATGGTATCATTTGGATAGGAGTGTTAGGACAAAGGTCTTAACTTTGAATAATCCTCCCTGATATTTACATGGGCATCCAAACAGAAAAATCCTATTTTGAAATTGGCACCGTCACCTGTAGGATGGATTTTAAATAATGAGTTCTCAAACTTTCATGTGTTCCACTCTCTCCACCAAAAATCCCCACAAACAAACCACCAAACCAGTGAAATAAAAAAATAACTCTGCATTCTCATTGCCCCACAATGCCACCACTGGAAAATCAGCCATTTGTTCACATGGTATGTATTCATAGTCTGATGGGAGTGGGAAAGATTTTGCCATTCTTTATCAAAGGCCCTCATTTTACCCTTTCCTTTTGAAAAGAAGAATGAGCAAACCAAATGCTTTTTATGACTGTGTGGGTTTTTTCCCCATTTTGTTTTGGTTTTGTGTTAAGAATGCCTTAACAGCTGTGGACCTCCTGTAGAAAGTCCAAAAACCCTCAGAGCACCTTGCAAAAATAAAAATTTCCTCCCATACTACTGAAAACAGCCCCTCCCAGACTGCATGTATGTTCTCTTTTGACCCCCATGAGTTCTTGGTATTTGTGCGATATCAGATTTATCCCTCTTTTTCTCTCTCTTTCTCTGTTGTGGTTTGTTGTTTTTTTATAATTTCTTTTCAGTGTTGATGCAAACCCCCTATTGTATTCCCCCTCTGTTCTAATCCAGTTTCCATATTCTCTGTGATGTCTTTCCTTATCTTCATTTCCTCATTTCCTTCCTCTGCTTTCCATCAGCCTCCAAAAAAGATTTGGGATTATACTCCTGGAGATTGCTCTATCCTTACTAGAGAGGATAGAAAGGTAATTGTGTCTGATGTACGTTGCACTACAGCATCCGGTGCGTATGTACGTGTGTATGTGATTTTCTTTTTTTTTTTTTTTTTTAGCATTGCTTGGGTTTTTTGTGCTTGTGAGTGATTTTTTTTAATTGAGCTTGAGCTCATTAGCCTAACAATTAAGTAGCTAGTAAATTGATTTAATAAACAATTCTTAAATCTTAATCAGCCATAATGTTAGAGTGGTGGTTTTGCTATCTTGACTTGCAATGATAATTATACTAACAGCATATTGCATATTGTTACAGTATCTTTTTTTTTCTTACAGGTGGGTTTTATAACTTTATGGTTTGTAGAAATAGATTCTAGCAGGCCTGTGCTTCTCTTAATTTGAATGTCAAATGATCAGAACTATTTCCTCTGTAATGATTGAAACATGATTAATTACTAGTGAATTTCTGTGTATTGTTCATACCACCTTCATCTTTTTTCAATTATAAAGGCTCGCTTTTTTTTTCAAAATTAACATTTCTTTTGTTTCCCCTAACCCTAAGCATTATTTTCCCATTCTTCTTCTCCTTCTTTAACCAGAGTGATCTAGAAAAAGACCTCTACCTCTACCAGACTGAGTTAGAGGCAGATTTAGAAAAAATGGAGAAGCGTTATAAAGCGCCACATAAAAAGCCACAGAAGGTATTTCCTATTCTTTTCATGCTGCCAATCCCTGTTTCCAAACTCTCTGTTCTAATCTATTCACTGCTGGATGATTATTAAATGAGGTTGGGATAAATAATGGCTCTGACCGTTCTGACTGCATGGCTTGCTGTGTTGCTGTCAGAAATAATAGAATGTGATGCTGAGAATCCGGCTTGAAATCCATTTCAGATACAGTGTTTTCCTTTCTCCTGTGTTCACTTTCAGATGCCCCCCACCCCCATCCCAGTCCCCCTTTCAGGTTTAGAGTTCAGCGTCTGCAAAAAAAACCCTCTCTATTTTTCACATGAATAGGCAGCAGCAATCAGCTTAAAATTCTTGGTCACGTCATCATCTCGTGCCTTTCAAGCGTATTGCCATCTACCCTCCCTTCATACAAGCCCTGCTCTGTGCTAGGAGCTCACACCTACCCAAGATTTTGCATATTCCTGAGAGATTTAATACAATTTTCCTTATGCTGCACATTGTCATGGCCTTCTAGGGCAGGTCAGCTGCAGCTGCTGCTTCGAGGGTCTGCAGGACTCGAACCATGAAATGATAGATTAATTGGTAACGCGCCATTTTTTCTATATTTTTTCTGTTGTTGATTTTTTTTTTTTTTTTAAACTGCGGCATTTCACCAGGATTTGAAAAGCCTGCTTTTTCAAACCCAAGATTTGCTTTTTCTCCTTACGTAGGAATCCTCATATAAATGAGGGGACACCAGATAGAGCATTTCTTCTAAAATTGCCTTCAGTTTTTAAATAACGTGCCTAGGAAATGTTAGATGGATTTAAAACAAGCGGATAAGAACTGGCTTTTGCTATTGAACCTGTGCAGCTGGCATTGCTCCTCTTAAGTAAGGAAACTGAACTGAAACATTGCTTTTCTTATTAGAGCTTTGATATTTTTTGAACGCTGAGGAATGTACTGTGCTGCAGAAATGTAATATACCTTTAAAGCAAAGGCGGGCAGTGACCGGTTGGGGGAAAAGCTTGGGGAAATAATTATGAGCATGTGTCTCCTGGTCATGGCCCAGCTGGTTATCTCTTCTTGCTTTTGGCTTTATTCGCAATGACTCATTTGCAGACAAAAGAGTAGGCACTGCAAAAAGGCATCGGCTGTGCTAAAAACCTGTCATTGCCCTGAAGGAACTCGCAGAAATTGTTGCTTCTCTGCAAAGACATTGACAGCTTAAACTGCGTTTTAGACTTCAAGTCTCCTATAGGCTAATATTCAAGCAATAAATGGAAAATTACTTAAGCAAGCCTTTTTATTTCTCCTCACATGTAAGTGCGTATCAATGACTCCTTTGTTTGGACTTTTGCAGAATACAGCAGGTGTTACTCCTCTGGAAACTTCCACAGACCAGTCTTCCTAGTAAGTTTTTCAATTGCTTTTTGATATCTCTTTTACATTCTGAGATCATGTAGGGCAGGGTTTTGTGTGTTGGCAGTGGGTTGGCTTTATTTTTGAGGGATGTATATAGGCAAATGCACGTATTGTAAGAATTATATGTGTGCTTTAGATGAATCCAGGTACAATATCTGCTCTTCGATCCTGAGTGAATTTTTAAGTGCTTACATGAGTGATTGCATTGTCTAGATAAGATTGGCTGATTGTGCTAGGCAGTGGCTTTAAAAAACCCAACAGACCTTCATCTTTATGAAATCTGCAGATTGACTGTATCTTCATGCAAGTAACATTATTGTGTGGAATAAACAAAAATTGTTTGTTACACATGTATGATAGATTGGTGCCTGCTAGATATTCCCTGTTATGTGCACTAGATCAAAAGGATGCTGTTGATGGAGGGCAGTAATTTTCCAGCCTACAGAAAGGGAGCAGTAGTAGCAGTAATAATATTGCTCAAAGATCTAACATGGCACTGCTTTTTCAGAGGGATATGTAATAAACAGTATATTCTGTCTGAATGAGTTATACATGGAGTTGGCTTGTCTTAAAAGAGGAACACACACCAAAAAAAAAATCCCAAGCAAGATGCCGAGCTGTGCTGGGTTACTTGTACTGAGTTTTGAGCCATGGAGCCAGCTCCTACTGTGAGCCTGCTGCTCCTTGTAATTGGACGGAATACTTAATAGTGTCCATAGGCACAGTGATCCCCTCTAGGAGGATGGTTTGTTAAGATTCTCCTCCAGATACCCATTAATACCATGTGTGCTCATGGCCGCCCTGGGGGCCTTAGAGGTTTCCTGTATTTTCAACTCAGTTCCCTTCTGTCTTTGTTCATTCTGCTGGGAAACTCACACATTGTTGCATTTTGTTCGTTGCTCTTTTGACTGGTTAGTTTTGTTTTGGTAGGAAGAAAGCAATAAAATAAAAAGAGGTCTCACAGATGATCATAAATAGCTTATGTTTGCCCATTACTAGTACGGTTTCTGTCCATGGCAACACCATCAGTGCCACCCAAAGCATTACAAGTGTCAGTGTCTCATCCAGTGGAGGGGAAGGACCCTGGATATGCTGGGAATGGGACATAAGAGCGAGGCCCAGTGGCATTGCATGTTCTTCCCTGTCCTGCCTTTAGAAAGCAGGGATAAGAGACAGCTGAAGTTTATTGTCTTATTTTTGCAGTGTTGCTTTTCTCTCCACACAGCCAATCCTGATCTTGCTTTGGCCTTGATGCAGTACTCTTTGCTGGCCTTAGTAAGGGAGCAGCTGGTAAAGGGATTCTGCCAACTGCCTCCTTTTTCTACCCCTGGTGATTCCCAGAGGAGGATTCTTTTAAGCCTTTGGGTTTTAACAACTGGGCTAACAACTAACCTAAGGGCGGTCATTATTCCCTGCAGCAACTGGCAGGACTTACTCAGGTACCTGACAAAGAGATGCACTGGGATAACCTTTATAGGAAGCAACAGCTTTGTAGCGATGGGTCTGTTTGAGCACTGTCTGGGTTGAAAAGGATACAGCATTCCCTTTCTCTTTTGTGATGCTTTTTATGAGCTTTTACTCCAGAAAGTAGTTTGAGGCTGCATATGACCTAGTTTTCCTTGTCTGGAAACTAAAATCATCTTTGTGATCCAGACATTGAGTAATTTCACCTCCATAGCCAGTCCTCTGTGTTTGCAAGATTTCTCTTTACCCTAGAAGTACAGTGTCTATCCAAAATAAACAGATGCATGTACAAATTTATCCACAACAAGCAGGCATAACCACAAGCATTTCCACATTGACATAAATTTTAATCACTCTTGGATATATCAGGATGTCAAGTATTTCTATTAATTGGCAAATCTCTTTATTTTTTCAAACTTTCCAGCAGTCATGCTTTGGCCTCAGAATAGCTTTGTGTGAGACTCCATCTTATTCTGAAGAGCCTGACTGAGCACAAGAACTGGTATCAGATCAGGTTAGCTTTTAGGAAAACATGATCTGCCTGATTGCTCAGTAAATATTTACACCTGGAAAGGCCATTTATACCATGGCATAATCTTTTAGAGAGAAAACAGTGAAATCTAGAAATCAGATACGTAAGCATAGGCTCATGAATAGAAAAAGGGATTTGAAATAAATTTCTAGTCTTCAAAAGCATCAGAAATTAAAATTATATTCATTTTAACAGTGTTCTGCTTATATATCTGCATGGTAGACCTAGACTCCAGGATTTTTTACTCCCTGTAGTGGAAGCCTGAAGCAAAGTTGAACAGAACTGTGCACATCTGGGAATTTCTTTGGCAATTAAAACAGTAGTGTCTTACAGCCCTGTAATGTTGCTTCTCTTCATGATTCCTCACTGATGGGCTTCAGGAATTGCTGAGAAGCTGAGTTGGTTGAGATGAACTCCTGAGCAGCTGTACTCTTTAAGCAAAAAGCAGTCATGGCTAGTGTTTAAAGAGAGAGAACTGTAATAATGCTGGAGGGTATTTGTAGTACTTTCAGCTAGCCAATGAATTTCTTTGTATGTATCTGCAAAGAAATCATGCATCTGCTCTGATTGTTGTCTCATCTCTAAAACAGAGGTGTGCTTTCCTGCCACCTGCTTCCTGGCAGACTGAGCCTGGAGAGTTCCCTCAGGTGAAGAATGCTTTGTTAGTGGCAAACCTAGAACATCATACAATGTATTCATAACCTCTTCATTCAGCACTAGTTCTTCATGTACAGTCTGTTCTGAATTCAAAAGTGTGGATCTCTCTTACTGTACATGAACCTCTCAGCAAACAGAAGTGACCCCCCGGTGTCCTTCCCCTTTCTTTTGTGTATTCCAGCTCCGCCTATTCACCCAACTACCATGCAGTGAAGAGAGAGTCAGAGCAAGCTCTGGGGGACCCTGCTGCCTTGGAGAATGAAAGGCAGATTTACAAGAGTGTGCTGGAAGGTGGAGACATCCCATTCCAGGGGCTGAGTGGTCTCAAGCGACCTTCAAGCTCTGCTTCCACTAAAGGTAGGTGATCAGGGCACTAGCCTCTTCTCTGTTCTGTACAGTGTCAAAAGCCAGGTGATATGGGAAAAACTGCTGCAGGGTTTAGAGTTCTATTCAAGCTAGTTGAGATTTATGCTGTCTTTCCTCCTTCTCATCCCCAGTGTTCCCTCCTTTTTTTCTCCCAGGCCACACTGGCCAGTATTTTTCATTATGCCTTTAAGTGATCCAGGTTCCTCTTCCCAAGGGAGATCAGCTCCCTCCATCCAACACTTCGGCCACACCCCATGCCCTCATGTTCTTCCTCAAGGCAGCTTAGACAGGCCTTGCTATCCATCTAATCCTACTGCCTTGCCATGCTAGAGCCCTTCCCTGCCTTTTCTGTTCTTCCCACTGCAATATCTCAGCAGGCCACACCAGTCTGCTGGCCTGGCTACCCTGGTGTAGCTGGTCCCATGTGCTCCACAGCCTTCTGCCTGCCAGGGATGTGCAGAGAATGCATGGGACACTGAATTGCTGGCTGATCCAGCCCTGCAGGCTCTGGGACTGTGAGCCAGAAGAGACCGATCTCTTCCCCTTTCCTTCCCCCATCACAGACGCTTTAGAAGAGTAGGACAGGGAAGAGACTGACTTCCATCAGGGAGTTGTACTGGAGAATGTATCTCTGAGCCAACTTCAACCTAAAAATGGCATGAGATGGGGAGAGGACTGGAGAAGGAATGTGTTGGGTTTCTGAACTGCTCTCCCTAAAAATAGTACATCACACCAAAAAGGTCTCTCTGTCTCCATTTTCCAGCTGTTTTTCAGCATTTTGTCAGGCCTGTAGGGCAGGGAGTCAAACTTGATCTTAACAAAAAAGTCTGTTTAGTTATTGTTCCCCAAACTGCAATTGAACCTGAATGATTATTTTGACATTTGAATTTGAACTCAAATTGGAAACAGACCTAAAAACTGCAGTCTCAGCTGAAACCAGACTGGATCCTTCTTAAAAAAAAAAATTGTCCTGATCTGACTCCTTGAATTTTAAAGCAAACATGGTCAGCCACATTGTCTGAAGGACACTCGGCTTATTCCTAGTATGGAGAATCACTAAGCAGGCATCTCTTGGGTAAGGTCAGCTGATGTGGCATGCTTGTGCTAGCACAGTCAGCCACTGATTGTTTTCTCCCTCTCAGGAATAAACTGTTTGGCAAGCACTGTGGTGAGACCATAGTAAGTGTGATTACAGGCTTGGGATTAAGCCATTTTTGCAATGTTAGTGCCTCTGCATTCTTGCTGACACCCTGATCGTACCCAGAGTTCAGCTGCCCATTTCCATGGTACCACAGCTTCCCTGGAAGCTGATAAGGCTTAGCACTTTTTAGGAGAGTACCTTCAAAGTGCTCCAAATCTGCTTCTGGACAAGCCTCTCATTTTAGAGACATTAGCAGCACTTCACCTACTCCTGTAAGCGCAGCTTGTTTTGCAGTTTCTTCCTGCTTTTCTTTGTTTTGGAATTTTGCTTCTTTAAAGTGCATTTTATGAAATCCAAGCATGTTCTTTCTCCGTTCTCAATAGCTTTCTAGCACTTAAGCTAACAGGTTGTATTTATTTTATTCTGCATGCTTACCAGTGGATCGTAAAGGTGGGAATGCGCATATGACTGCACCCTCTTCAGTTAATAGCCGAACCTTTAACGCTAGTCATACCGGTATGTTAGGTCACGCATGTAAACATAAGAAGCCCTTGTCAGCTGCAAAAGCCTGCATTACTGAAATCCTCCCTTCCAAATTCAAACCCAAACTAGCAGCTCCAGCTGCTCTTGTGCAGGACAAGACGGGTATCTTGCTGTCTCATGAGAAAGCTCAAAGCTGCGAAAACCTTCGTAGCTCCATTGCCTTGTTTGATAATAAAAAGGCTTTCATGGTAGATATAGGGGAAGGCATAGAAAACGTCTTAATGAAGTCAAAGCAAGAGTATGCCATCAAATCTGGCAGTACCATGAGCCTGCAGGAGTATGGCACCAACTCTGGGAAAGGTTACCTGTTCCCTGCCTCCAGGAAGAGTGGGATGGAGTTTACAACACTCTATAAAGACATGCACCATATCAACCGGTCCAGGATCCATTTGGACACAGTCTCCTCCTGCAGCGTGAAGGATATTGCATCTCAGTTTGAGAATGAAGCAAAGGACAGGATGGAGCACAGCCTTAGTCGAGAGGATTCAGAGCAGATCCCCAAACACACTGTTTCCTCCCGTATCAGTGCCTTTGAGCAGCTGATTGAGAGATCCCGATCAATGCCCTCACTTGACTTTTCCACTGGACAGAACAAATCCACCACTTGCCTTCAGGCTAAAATTTGTCTGAGTGCTGCATACTCTGCAGAGATTCTTCTGGATTTGTCAAAAGCACACCAAGAAGAGAAGGATGCTACCAGCTTGGCAGACAAATCCTCCCGCTCCTGCAGCAATGTGGAGGACACTGCTTCAGATGTCAGTGATGCCATCCCTATGGACACGCTTTCAGCTTGCACAGATGAGATCGATCTTCTCTCAAATGCCTCCAATGACAGTGGCAGCAGCAGCAGCAACCTCAATGGGCCTCAGAAGCATAAAATCAATAGATGCAAGGGCACATGCCCAGCTTCCTACACCAGGTTCACTACCATCCGAAGGCATGAACAGCAACAGGCCTCCAGGAACTCTGATTCCAAAGGGGATGTCTATGGTGACAGGCACATGCTCCCCAGAAACGTCTACCTCATGAGTCCACTCCCATTCCGATTGAAAAAGCCCGTCCAACACAGAACCTGCAGAACTCCACCCCCAGACTGCCTGGCAAGCCCAGCAGTGCCCAGCCCTGGGAACACAGATGACCCCATACTTCAGGGGAGTGTAGGACACAAGAGTTATCACTCCCAGCACCAACTGTTCTCCAGAAGCAGGCCACTTGCCCCCAGGCGCCTGTCTTCCTTTGACATTGTGGAGAGGCTTGGCTACTTCCCTACGGTGGGATCTAGCCGGGCTGACACTCCTGACTCCTTAAACAATGGGAACCCTGTTCCATATGCCCTCTGTCACAGCCTGGACACAAACAACAACCCGCAAAGTGAACTTGGGACGTACCTAGGAGGTGGTTTTTGTGTTCTTTACCAGTGTCCCTTCATCTGTCTTGCTTCCTTTCTCCTCCCCTTTTCTTCCACAACCCTTGCATTTTTACTCCCCACCTTTGCATCCCCTGATTCTGTTTTTTCTCCTAGTGTGTCTAATGTCCTTTGCGTGTCTTGCTGAGCATTTTTGTTTAGGACTTGGTAACAGCTGCACTTCTGAGAAATGATTTCTGCTGCCTTTCTAATCACATCAGGTTCAGTTTATCTCTCAAGCAGCTCTGGAGATGCAAGAATCTCAACATGAGATATTTCTAGTCCTGTATTCATTTGCACACGTGGGAATTATAAAACAAATCCAGATGATTTTCTTTAAGGAGTAGTTTCTCAAGGTCTATTTGTGTGTGTGTGTGTGTGTATTAAACTTTCCTCAACAGTAAAATACCAAATCATACTGTGATGGCAGCAAATCTTTTTTTCAGTCCTATGTCTTTACACTTTCCTATACCGTTATTTTCTCCCTGTTTTTGGATCTTTTTTCACGCATAAGCCCAAAAGGGAAAAAAATGAAAATTGATAAATTATCAACATCTGATTGGCAGTTTTGTCAATGGCAATTGAGAATCCTTACTGTCGTAATGAAAACAAATTGTTTAAAAATATCTATTTTTTTCCTTTCTGGTTGTGCTAGATAAATCCATCTGTATTTTAACTTCCTTATGTTGTTTCGAAGTAGATTCAGAATCACCACGGCATTTTGCACCAGTTGATTACATGGAAACTCCGGAAGAAATTATCCGCAGGCGGCATGATGACAAAGAGGTAATGCCATCCTTTATGGCCTAATGGCAGTTGTAGCAGATCCACATAGAAGAAGTATAGCTTTCAGCCTTATATAAGGACAGCTTGTACATCCATGGCTATGTGCATGGGGAGTTAGAGCAACAAGCAGGAACTATGTATGTTTTAATTTCAGTACTATCTCTGTCACTGATTTGAGGTATAATGTGTGTGTCCAGTTTAGCTTTTGTTTCAAATTAACCTGATAGTTCTTATCAATTGCACAAAATTATATATGTATAGGGGTTTTTAATAATATGAAAATGTTGGGGATATATGTGAGATGTTGTCCAACACCCAGTATTTGCAGATAAGGACAGCTAATTAATGTAATTGTTCTTCATGGAAGCCACTTGAATCAGCATTAATCAAACTGGTGAAAACAGTATTTTTTCTGTGGGGGTCCTCAGGTTTTGAACAGCAAGTGGAAGATATTTTAAGTTACCAAAGTGGGAAGTTTTCCTCCAATGCAAATTAGAATTCTTTATATATAGTATCTGAAGTTGTTGACAACAGAATGTAGCAGCCAGTCCTTTTTGAATCGGCTGGGCAATGCTGGGACAAGCTGAAGGAACAGGAAAGCCACAGAGACTTTTCGACACTGACTGTATTCAAGCTGAGTTGAAGAAGTTATAAAATGCTTGCTTTCCAGGAAGCTGGAATTAATTTCCCCTGCCAGAGAAGGGAGGGGAATTTGGTTTTGATCTTAACTCTGAGTTCAATTAATGTTTATGTGTGCTTTAAAATACGGTAAACCCTGCTCTTAATTTCTATGTGAAAAATGTATTTTTGCTGTCTTCTCCTATGAAATGGTTAGTAACCCACACCCCGCCCCCCCATTTCCAAAATCCAACATGAAAACTTGTGTAAGATCAAAACTCTGAATTCAGTAAGGCCTGCTGGCTTCAAATGAGTTAGCACAGAGCTGAACTCTTCAACCTACAATCAGCCCCAAAAGGTGGAAGAATCCTTCTTCCCAGATGCTCAAACAAGAATGCACATTTCCATTAGTGTGCTGGAGACTTCAGAAGTCAAAAGTAATTCTTTGGAGTTTATTGACTTTATTTGACGAGTGTGGTACACAAGCCCAAAGGAAGTGTGTTTAGATACTCTCCCAGGCTCCTTGCAAAGCTCAGGGGAGTTCAGTGTCTTAGAACTTACCAGTGGGGCTGATTCACATCTCTTGGAAGTCAATAAGAGAAACTCCTTGTTGGTTGAAGGGGTTTGGATCAGCTTTCTGCATTATCATTAATCTTCTTAGAAGCTCCCAGGAGCTGCCCAAAACTTAAAAAAAATTCCCCATTGACTTCCATCAGCTTTGGATCAGATCCTTTGTGTTAGCTGGATTTAAGTTATGCCACAATGATGATGTACCTTCTGTGCTTGCAAAATGAAAGGGTATTGTGTAGTTAGTAGAATCAATATTTGATATTACGCTGTAAAAGCCCAGACATTTGCAGGGACCTGAGGAATTTTAAGTCACGTTTATGGCAGCTTTTGAATGCCTTTAACTAGATGATTTACTGCCCATTTTATGCAATTTTATGGCAGAAACTGTTAGAGGACCAGAGACGGCTTAAGCGTGAGCAAGAAGAAGCTGATATTGCAGCTAGAAGGCACACAGGGGTTATTCCAACGCACCATCAGTTTATCACTAATGAGCGATTTGGGGACCTCCTAAATGTAGACGATACAGCAAAGAGGAAATCTGGGTCAGAGGTCTGTTTTAGTTACCTCAGTCTGCTGCTTGACCCAAAGCAATGCCTCTCACAATGTTGTGCTTTAGGCCGACATTAGCTCTTCAGAGAATGTCGTTTGTTGTTTTGTTTTTTTCCCACCTTCCCCTTTCCCATTCTGGCTTCATTTAGATCTGCTTTGACTCTTGCGCCTGGTAAATTAATTGATACCAAGCTGCATATATTAAAGCATGCCTGCTGAGAATTGCTGGTGCACACCTGTGATGCATGCCTTTAAATATCAGCTACTTAGTGAATCAAAGGCATTCTACATCTTTTGCATCATACTGCTACATTGTCTTCTTGTCTGTGCCTTATGCTTAGAAACTTCATGTCTTGTTGATCCTGGCCAGGTGACTGTCACATAAGGGATTTTTTTTTGGAAATGCATTGTTTCTTCTCTTGAAATATGCTTATTGTACTTTAGAAACAACTAGAAAGTTTCAGCATATTTCACTGCATATGACCTGGTTGGACTTTTTGAAAGAGACAAGAGAAGAGGTAAATGCTTCTTTCAAGAGCCCAAGGCACTTTTCTTGAGGGCTGGATGCTAGTCCAGGTATCATGGCTGCATTACTAAAATGACTTTAGAATTGTCTGAATATTTTGTGCCAATTAGAAAATCAGCCAAGTAAATCAAGCTTTAAAGCACAGGCCTGCTGTAAATATCCTCTTTGATTTTTTCAGTCACTGAAGATTTTTTTAGAAACATGCCTAATTTGTTCATATTTCCTCCTCACCTTTGTCTCTTTCTTATGAATCGATACAGAGTACATGGGTCACATTGCAGTATTTAACAGGCCCAGATAATAATAAAATCCACATCAAATAATATCTTACTGGCTTTTCCCAGCTGGTAAATTTTGCTTTTCCATTCAAATGTCAGAAGAAATTTGGTTTTGAAGCCCCAGTAACTTTAGTTACAGGAGCAGTTTTCATTTATCAGGGTTAGTCTCATTTAAACGTTTACTGCTATTAAATCCATTTTCTGTAGAGTTCTTAAATACTGCTATACCAGAAGCTGGCACTTTTGTGTTCTGGTGGGAGATGCCCATCCAGCATACTTGGACAGTAATACCAGTTGCACGCAAGCTTGTAGCAGAATACCCCATGCTAATGTTAGCTATAGAAGATGTTGGGTGCTTTTCTCAGAAGAGGGTTGAGAACCTAGTTATTCTAACATGTTGGATATTTTTTTGATCTCTAGATGAGACCTGCTAGAGCCAAATTTGACTTTAAAGCACAGACGCTGAAGTGAGTACAGCTTGTTACGACTGCCTTGAATGTTATTCCTTTGCTTTTTCTTCTAGGATGCAGCATTTATGAAATGTCATACAATTGGATTCATGCTTTGGAAGTGTCTTTCCAGCAGCCCAAAGCAAAGGTGTCCATAATAAGGCAGGGAGAAGTAATTCGAGTCTTGCAGATCGTAGCCTCTGAAGGACTTTAAGGAAAATGTCTTTTATCTCAGTGCATCTCTGTCCCACGTGATTTGTAGGGCAAACCCACATTCTTTACTGGAACAAGTGAGTGCTACACTGAGAGTGGACGGAGCCACAGGAGAGCAGCATTCCTTTCACTGTGCCAAGCATAGCCCAAAGGCAGAAGGGACTTAAACATGCCTAGCTTTAAGCATGTGAGTGGGCCCTTGACTTGGGATTTTCCTGATACAGGACCTGTAAGTGTGCAGAGTGGACACTGCTCTCCTGGTGTCTGTGAATATATCAGCAGATGATATATCCACAGACCCAGAATCTGATGTCATTGATGTACCTCCAAACCTTGTTTACAGTCCTTTTGGTGAATCACATGGCACTACTTGTTGTTTTTGGGAAACACTGCTTTGAAGTGAAGGCCTGGAAGACCTTCCCCTTTGCATGAGCCTGTAGAAGCTCTCATTCTAACACTGCTAGGGAGGGAAGAAAGAACAGGATTCAGTGAATGACCTGCTGATTTTCTTCTCAGGTCTTGGAAATAGCATCTCTCCAGCTCCTCTAGTAAAACTGAGGCACATGTGAGGTGTAACTATTGTGTCCTTTGAGCGGAACATACCAGAGTGCCAGACAAAAGTAAAGAAGAGCTTGTGAAAATTGTATTAGGAAAGGCCAGGTTGTTTGTTTTCCTCTGGAGTAAATTTGTGAGACTAGTACAAACTGCCCACAGTGGAATGTTCTTCAACCTGTAGACATTCCTTATTTTTAGCACTTAAAACTGTAGATTGAAATCCCAGTCATTAGCCCAGTTGAGGTCAGTGGTTGCACAACCACAGGCTGACCAGAAATGTAATCATTGCAGGATCAACACTGGCATATGAGAAAGTGAATCTAATCAACAAACATTAAAATCATGCTTTGGAAGGCACTTGTAACATGACTGTTCCAAAACAGTAATTGAGGGCTATTCATCATATCCACCGTGGAAAGCAGCCAATGTCATCTGTGGCTTGAGTTTGACCTCACTGCCGCTGTAGAGTGTATGGTTAGTAGGGCCCCCACAGGCCAGCTTTTTTGACAGGATGTCCGAAGAGCAAGAGTCCCTGCACATCACAATATGAACAGAGTAATTTGCAACATTTAGCTTTTTCTTGGGGTGGAGCATGTTGTGTATCAACAGGCTGATGCAGACTTTAGTATCTGAGGATTGCTGGCCAGAAAAAGAACACATCTGTTTTCCTCCAGTGAAGTTCTGATGAAGTGCATGTGTTTGTTAACAGGGAACTTCCTCTGCAAAAAGGAGATATTGTTTACATTTACAAGCAGATTGACCAGAACTGGTTTGAAGGTGAACACCATGGCAGAGTTGGCATCTTCCCACGATCATACATAGAGGTAGCTGCTTTCCTTGCAGGTGTTCTCTTTGTCCACTCCCTCTGCCAGTGTCTAGTTTATGGGCTTTTGATATGAGACTTACCTGATTCTCTTTGTTTATTCTAGCTCCTTCCACCAGCTGAGAAAGCTCAGCCCAAAAAGCCGTTACCGTTACAAGTACTGGAATATGGAGATGCTATTGCTAAATTCAACTTCAATGGGGATACCCAAGTGGAAATGTCCTTCAGAAAGGTAGGACTTCTGTTGTGCTAATGAACTGAATCCAGACATGATGACTTTTTTAACGCTACGAACTTGAAATTTTCAAATGAATGCTCCAGTAAGATCAACTCTGTATTAAGGAAGCATTCCTTCTCATCATCCGTGTTTTTACTCCACAGTCATTATTTAATGCATTTCAGTTACTGTTGCAGATAGGCTGAATCAAGAAGTGCCAACTGCTTCCTTAGGGCTAACTGAGAAGATACTTTGAGTGTGATTGCTGGAAGCCTTGCTCTGCAAGGCAAATTACATACTTGGTGATAGATTTCTCCAGTCTGATATTCTTCAGTGGAGATACACAGTCACAAAATAATGATGATTTAGAAAAGAAGGAAATTGCACTTAATCTTCTTCATGACTGGAGTGTTCAGTTGGAT
>WEKX01007697.1:1719-15650 GCA_013390025.1 Pitta sordida
GGAACTGGGATTGTTCAGCCTGGAGAAGAGGAGGCTCAGAGGTGACCTCATTGCTGCTTGCAACTACCTGAGGGCAGGTTGCAGTCAGGTGGATGTAAATCTCTTCTCTCAGGCTGATGACACCAGAACAAGAGGACATGGCCTTAAGCTATGTCAGGGGAGGTTTAGACTGGATGTTAGGAAGAGGTTTTTCACAGAGAGAGTGATCCCTCAGTGGAATGGTCTGCTCAGGGAGGTGGTGGAGTCACCATCCCTGGAGGTGTTTATTAGAAGACTGGATGAGGAACTCAGTAGCATGGTCTAGACAATGGGAGGCTTGGATGGATGGATGGAGTGTGGTGCCCATGGCTCCGGGGTCGTGGGTTCATCCCCTTTATGGATGTTTGCTTGGGAGTTGGACTAGATGAGCCATGTGGGTCCCTTCCAATTCGAAATATCCTGTGATCCTGTGAACCTGTGTTCCTGTTATCCCATCGAGTAAACTATTAGACTTATCCTATATCCTAGAAAGGTTTAACAAAGTCAATTTGAAGCATTATCTGGGATAGTTCGCCGAAGACTGGGCTTCCACAAAGCATGAATCATGGATTTAGTAATGAGAGTTTCATGAAATCTCTTTAGATAAAGAAGCTGTCATACATAAGTGGTGCAGTGAGTCAATCTTTTATACAATTTTGGAAGTGGAAAAATCCCTTCAATTCCCATGTTGAAAAATAAATGGCAAAACTGATAGGTGTCACCGTTTAAGTCACTTTTAGGGGAAAAAAATCCACTCTGAATGATGTAATCTACTGTTATGTCTGATGAATAATGACAAGGGAAACCATGCCAAGACCATACTGCAGCTGTTGAGCAAGGGAGACACTGTTTCAGCAGTCTGTTGCTATTAGCATGATTTCTTTTGAAAAGCACTTCTTCTGTAGTAAATAGATATATCAGAAAATGCTAATTTAGTTAGCTATTTATTTAGCCTCAAATAGCTAAATAGAAAGAAAGTTATATTGTGATTTCCTTGAGGACAGGAAGAACTTTCTAAGTATGAATTGAATAAAGGGTCTTTTATGGCAGCCTCTGGAGAGGCCCGTGCCGTATTGGGTTGATCTGCTCTGCTCTGAAAGATCTAAGGCCTGTGCAGAGGCCACACCAGAGCAGGGGTGTGAAGGAAAGATAATGCAGGTATCCCCCAAAAATGCCAGGAGTGGATGAATTTAGGAAAATTTAGTTTCCAAAGATGAAAAAGTTAACATCAACCTAACAGTGTTGCAACCACCAGGCCTTGGAAAAAAGACACGCCTTTGTTCTTGAGGTTTTTATTGTTTCTCCTGCCCCTACTCTGTGGCAGGGGCCTTCTGCAATCTTATCTTCTTCCCATGGTAGGGAGCCAATCCCTGTGGAATGAGAAAAGAGAAAAACACAAATGTGTTCCTGGGAAAGATGGCTCTCTCCTGTGGGAGAATTCCCCATAGTGAACATCCTTTAACCTGCTCAAAAATAAGTCTTCCGAATTCATCTACCCCTACAAAGGGAACCATTTGAGAGTCAAAGAGCAGCAGAGAGGAGCTGTTACATACTGACCCAGCCATCTGTTCCCATTGGCCTTTCCTGCTCCAGGCAGCACTAGAGTAGCCAGAAATAAAGACATGAAGTTAAGTCTTGTTAAAAAAAAAAAATAGAATAGAGAGGAAGGTAGTGGTTTGTCTTTATCTCTCGTTATCTAATGTATTTTAATTGGCAATAAATGAAATTAATTTCTCCAAGCTGAATTTGTTTTGCTCATGATGGTAATTTGTGAATGATCTCTCTGTTTTTATCTTGACCTGTGAGGTTTTTCACCTTATTTTCGCTCCTTTTCTCTTTAGAAGGGAAAATGATAGATCAGCTGGGTTGGCATCTGGCAGCCAGCCAAGGTTAACCTGCCACAGAGAGCATTTGTTTAACTAAATAGTGCAAAATTTCTGTATACTTTTAAAAATATCAGCTTACATGGGAGAATCTCTGGAAAAAGGATATGCTTAGACTATATTCCAGGATACAGAATTAAAAGGTTTTGTGCAGGAATATGTATAAAGCACGTCTTGTCCTGATAGTAGGTAAGACCTGAAAACAGTTGAAGCAATGATGTGTCATTGTGCTGAGCTCAGAAGACAGGGTTTAAAACACTCTGAAGTTTCGGAAAGCCCAGAAGTAAAACACATGAATAGATACATAAGCATACGCTCCCAAAATAGCTTATTCTGTTCATCTTATTCAGAGCTATACTTAAAATCACAATCTTTACAACTGATATTTGCAAACACTGAACTATGGTAGTGTTATTGATACTGGATCACACTGCAGTTCATCAGTACCTACTGTTGGTGAGGTTATTGTTCATCCAGAGCAACAATGGAAAGAGTGGCCCACAAGAAAATCCAGGTGTATTTTAAGATTCTGCTGACTTCTGTACACAGGTTTAAGATAGTTTTAAAACTGTTTTTCCACAGTCCAACACATTTGAATCAGTACTTTAACCAAGGCTTTTGCACACCATAACTATTTATAATAATTTTAGTCTGAACCTTGCCATGATTTCTCACCTATGTCCATCTAATGTTATTAGAAGAGAATTTCTGCCGTCAAAATACTGTACAAAAGACTCACATTTTTACACCCGAGTCAAAGAATCACAGAATCAAGGAGTTCACTGTGTAGTGAACTAAGTGAGAAGAAATAACATAAATATCTAACTGGAATCCAATGAGAAAGTAAAGAAAATGAGCTTTTAAACTGAAGTTGGAAAAAGCCTTGGTAAAATATTAATGTACTGATGACTGAGGGATATCACTCACTAAGAAGCAAATGGAAAGTTTCCAAAAGGGAGACTGTGTCGAGAAGATGATGTTCTCATTTTCAAACATTCTGGCCTCTGTTCCTTTTTAATAGATGCAGCAGTTACAAAAACAAGATTACAGAGGCCCTGTGTAGACCCTGTGGCATCTGGTTAAGTGGCCTACAATCTGTCTTTTTTTTTTTTTCTTTTTGAGATCTACATGAAAGATGTGCCCTATTTGTCTTTGTGCATGTACTATATAAGTGACCAGACTTACCATTTAAAAACTTGACTGGATTTGTGTCGAATTCCACCTGGAGGAATCCTCTCTCCTCCTGCAGAGACATGTTAAATGGATCTTTGGCTTTAAATCTTTCTCCCCAGGTTTTGCAAAACAACCTTCATTTGAAAGGGTTGTAAATGTACTGTAACAGTCATATGGCTGTTGCATTTTTAGTTGCTGCCTGTCAGTCAGCCACTGATGCATTAAAAGCATACTAAAAAAAAAAGAAAAAATCATAATTAAATCTTTAGTGGGAAAATACTGCCATCCTAAAGGATTAAGAATTCTGTTTTTTCTTTTTATGATATTCAAGCCATCTACAGGAGAAACTGTTTTTCATTTATTTGCTTCAGTGAAAAAATCTCAATCTATTGGATAGGAAAGGATGTGTTTCACACACGAGATATATATATATATATATATGTACCAACGAGCAGTCGCAGCAGCTGTAAAAGTCAGAAATAACAAGAGACTTAACATCTTGTGGTAAGCTGTATGATAGGGAAGGCTGTTCAGGATGCTGAAACAACAATTAGATTGCAAGTTGGCAAACAAAANTATGATAATGAAACAGATTTCAGTGGGATCTGAAGTAAGCTATTTCTATGGTTCAGGTGAAATCTTTAATTTACCTTATAAAACAGATGTTACTCAAAAGTAAGGAATACATTCGAGCATCACATGCCTGCTAATGACATTGGAAGCTGTTAGTTTTTTATAGCTCAATTTAAAAGGGAGCAAACAGAAAAGTAGAAACATCATAAAAATATTCAAAAAAGCATAGTCAACCTATAAAATAGATTTAAGGCTTGCTTTTTCTTTGCATAAAATTAACTTATTCTTTCATTGAGGAATAGCTGCTCAATAAGGGCATCTTAAAACAGAGTTAATCCAGGGGAAAGACATAGACAATGTTGTGGAGGTTTCACTCATCTCTTTATTATTGTTACTGACAGGTAACTGAATTTCTTCTTTGCCTGAAGCCATACCACCTGAGGTTCTAATCTTGTCGGATTTTATGTGCTAAGCACAGTTGAGAGAGCTCTAAGGAATAACAGGTACTGCAGGAAACGGTTATTCTTCCTCTTGACTAGTGACATTTGCCAGTGCAACACACTTCCTATGCAGCTTTCCCTCCCAGCGACTTAATATTTTCAGTTGTATTACCATAATAGGGTATGTAATAACTTCTGTGATAAGGTATAAAATAACTCCTGCAGGAGACAGGCCAGAAGACTTAAAATCAAAAAATAGCAGCTTCTCTCACAATTTTACCTATTCTGCCTGATTGGTGATATATCAGGAAAAGACAAATCATCAGGATGATCAAAGACAGACACCCATGGGTCCCATTTTGCACTTGCTCAGCTCGCTCCAGCATTTTGTGTAACTGCATAACACAACTACTTTGTAAAGAGAAGATTCTGATAACAATCCATTATTTTATTTGGTACAACTTGTAATGAATTTACATACCAATGTAGACTTTCCACAATCCAATTCCAATTAATCAAAATATTGACAAATGACTGGTCATAAAGTGAACTCCAGCTTTGGGCAGAGGAAAATAAAATTGAATAGCTACAGTATTATTTCAAAATTTTTTGCTATATTGCTATGATGGATATTACAAAAGAGACTTTTAATGATACCAATGTTTTTCCAGTGTGGCAAACAATGATGATGTCTGTTTATGTTTTAAGGAGTGATTATGTCTCACAAGAAAACAAGTTCTCAGAAGCCTTGGTCTGATGCCAAGGCAAGGAATATGAGGTATTCAGTTTCATGGACTGTGATTCTTCTTAGAGTCATTAAATGGGATTTTTCTTTCCCCTCACTTTTTTGTTTTTTGGTTGTGTTCTCCAATTTTCCTCCATCATTATTTTTGCCTGCCATATATTTTAACATGTCCTAAATTCCTAGATTCTTTCAGAAATATAATGTTACCTGAAAACTGCATCAAATTAATTGCAAGACTCCCATGAATCTTATTTCAGATTTCCATTTATGTTTAACATGAGGTTTAGAATTTATCCATGGATTATACAGCACCTGAGAAATGTTTACATTTTTTTTTCCCACTAGCTTTGCCTTTAGATCAATAAACTTAGTCAGAAAGGTTGTTATAAACAACCAGGAGGTATTTTAAACACCACACTTTTTCCTTTTCACATCTATACTCAGATGTGCCCCACTAGCCCAACTTCTCGGCTTTAATGGTTCTGTTGTAAATCTAGGGTGCTGTGAAGCCAAATATCAGTTCTACTGATGGAAATGAAAGGTGACTGGTCCAGTGGCTTCTCTGGCCTGAGTAGCCCTCTCATTTTTACACCATTTTCTTAAAGCTGTTGCATCACATGTCATTCAGGAAGTGGGACCAATTTTACCAAATTAGTTTTGTTCTGCATTCCTACATATTGTTCACTTAATCAAGATTACCTTGTATTTACCAGTGTCTCAGAAACATCTTGGCAGCTAAGACACCTGCATTCTTCCCTTTTCTGAGCTGTCCTTTGGTTTGTGTTGTTGACTCAAGCAGCGTGTCACGTCATTTCATTTCTTATGTTGCATTATTTGACTTCCTATATTCATTATTCTAATAATGAATTAAAAATGTGAATTAAAAGTTAGATGCTCTAAATATTTATAAGACCATTAAATTATACACAAAATAAAAATTATATGAGTATATGACATACCTTTTTTATATTTGAGGCATAGAACCCTTGCCATAGTCTAACAACAGAAGCAGTTACACTTGGCACCCCAAAATCATTACCAAGTCAAAACAATAAATATTATAATGTATGACTCAAGCAGGTACTGAGTATATAAATTCCACTGCTGCATAACTTGTGCCAAGGTGTAACTTTTGAATGAAAAGTAAAGTTTTATATATGAGGAAATTCACTATAGGATTCTAAATGTTCTGTATAAAGTTAAAAGAATATTCAAACTTGATGACTCACCGATAGAGCTGCACATTTAGGAGACAAAGGTTGAATGTAGACAATGGTTATGAAACTAGCAACTGTTAAGATACGACAGGAATAAAACTGTCTAGGGGGAAAAAAAATACAAAATCTAAAGATAAGCCTGATTTCCCAGACTCAGGCCCTCCCTAAAATGGAAAACTTGCATAAGAATTGAGTTTCTAGCAAAGTACCTGAAGGATTTATGAATCAGATAACCAAAAAGCATTTCTATGCTTGTTGGAGAGGTAAATATTAGTAAGGGTTACTACCTTATGCCTTATGTTTTTCTAACATTAGGAGAGGTGTTATTTGCATTGAACTTTTTAAAAAGAACCTTCACTTATTTTTACTTAAAGAAATCTGTATTAAATGTGATGTAAATGTAATTGGCAAAAGTATCACACCAGAGCAATGAAACACCTTAGAAATGGAAAGCTGAAAATACTCAGTCTTACAGTACCCTGTACACAGTGTTTCGTGGTACTCACATGTCTTCAAGTGACAGATTTAATCCCATAATCCCATTGTGATCATTTCCTTCTATACCTCAATTCCATTTCTCATCTTTCTGTCAAGCACTTGGGGCTCTGGAAAAACTGACTGGTAATGTAAAATGTTGTGATGAAGTAACTTAGTAAAGAGCAAATAAATCTTACTTTATTTAATTGAACAGGGCTACTTACAAAGAGTGAACTGAAAAGGGTTTTTTTTCTGGGAATTTTAGCTTTAGTGTTATTGCCTGAGGGTAAATGAGTTTATTAACTGATTATAACAATTGAAATGAAAAGAAAGTGTGGGTACAAAGTAAAATTCTTTACTGCCTGCCTCAGCTTCTCCCTCCATCAATCCTGCTGCTGCCCCCCTGGTTGAAGCGCATCTTCCCAACACTAGAACTTTGTCCTTCTGGAAAAAAAAAAAAAAAAAGAGAAGATGATTATGTAACAGTGCCACCTGGTGCTACCTGCCAAAACAAAAACTTTAACATGGAATGAAATAAACCTGCCAAAGAAACAATGGGAATCAACCTATTTTATGACATTTATTATATGGTAATATGGTATCTCAGCCCTTGTACTCTACTACAACTGCCTTTTCCATTTTCTTTTTACTGTGTCTCACACTGAGATTGTGTTTAATTGTAATTTATTCAGCAAGATAATTGCAATTATTTTGTACTGAAAACATACAGTAAAATCTCTGAAATTGTGTAAATTATAGATATTGCTATTAGACCAAAAATTATATTTTGCCTTATTGCTAGAATCTGAAATATCTTCATTACCAGCCCTAATATCTAGCTGCCTATTCAAAAGCATAAATATTTGTGTGCTACTGAAACAAAGGTACTTAGCAAAGTGTTTCAGAGGGAAAGCACATTGTGAACAAGCTAAGAAAAAATTTATTATCGGTTGAAAATTAGGACTTTAGTTAATTATCTTACTCTAACATCTTCAGAATAAGTCGTCCCAAACCAGGAAATAGCCAAACAGTGTGTCATAACAAATATATTTCTTTATAAAATGTCTTTTGCTAAATTTCTTCTTGCAAAAGTGATTTCCTTCTCAAGTCAGTCACTCTTGGATTTAATTTTTACTTATATATTTATTGGATGAATAGTATACAGATACACATACATGCACAATACATGCTAGAAATGATCATCAGCCATTAAAGAGTTATTAATACTCCTATTAACTCAACCATCTTCACATGGAAACATCATCTGAAACACAGGAGGTTTTCTTGTTTTCAGTCTTCTCTGTAATACAAAGCACATAAATACTTCATTCCAGGCACCAGATGGGCTGGTTTGTTCTAGTGTCTTGCCACTAGCTTGTAGACACAACAGACTACAGACTACTGTCACCAAAATGAAAATACTTATTGGCTTTCAAATGACTGTACCAAATCTGTTGCTGCAGTATGCTTCTGTTTGTCCGTAATTGCACAGAACCTGTAGGTCTTGTAATTACAGAAGTTTGAAAGGATACCATAATCGGGTTCTCCTGGGCTCTGAATTTGTGCTCTGCTGTCTTTGTTTGTACAACATTTGTCTTGCATGGCATCAGTCTGAAATGAGAACTGTTCATTAGAAATGACAAACATGAAAAAATTACTTTAAAATACAAGTGCTTCACAGAACTATAGCAGCAACTTCCACATCCTGAAGGCTGGAGTTTTGCCAAACTTGTATTACAATTTCCCCATGAACTCACTCTATTACTTTGCTTTTTCTTGAAGATAGGCACCGTTTTACCATCTATGCTGATAAATCTTATTTTTGTCCTTCTACAGAGGAAGAGTCAAATCGAGGTTTGTTGTGGAATAAACATCCACAAATGGCAGATGGATCTGGGGAGGTTCAGCAGCTAAGTGCTGAACATAAGTGCTAAGAACCAGATCACCCAAATTTGATCACTCCATGTCTGGTATTTCCTACTCCCAAACTCAAAGCTGATGAACAGATTATTAAGCCACCATTCTTCAGAGAAATCAGTGGCCCATATGGCTAAACTCCCATTTTTAAGCTCAGGGAGGATAATGATTATATAATTTTTTTGATAGCTATAAAGAACCGAATTCTCTCCTTCTCTGCATTGGGACTCCAAGTCAGGAATTATGTTTGAGGACAGCCTCACACTGATTATGTATTCTTAACTCCCTCTGGATTTATATTATTTGGGCCGGTCCAACATTCAACATTTTCCTTTCATTTAGGATTTTTTTCTTTGCTTTTCTTTTCTTTTTTTTTTTTTTGTCTGTGTGTTCCAAGATTTCTTTACTCCTATAAATTGTTTCTGGTGTGGGATATTTTTCTCCTTTGAATAAAGAATGGAAAATCACATTTAATTTTAAAACAGCATTAGGAATTACAAATCAGATTTGTTTCATGTGATTATTAAAGCGGACTGGTCCTAAAGCTGAAAATTTAGGGTGAGATAGAAAAGTAACAGACAAGGTTGAAAAATGGGTTATTATTCAGGGATCACAGACCTCTAAGGGCTAATCATTGGCTGCTTTTATTATGCAAAACGGCATCTGGTGTTCAGCTTCCACATTTGGAAAAAGTGTTGCCTAATGAACCTTCTATTCTACATTTGCTTTCTACTTTTAATATCCTGTTAAGCACACTGATGGCTTATCTGCAATAAGAATCAGAGTTTTAAAAAGAATTAAATGAATTCATCCAAAGGTACAGAAATGTAAATCCAGTTATTAGTTAGGCCATTTGACAGAATTAGACTATCCATTAGTTTCCATTTTTAGGAAGAGCAAGAGATGCACAGATGTGAAAGGGGAAAAGTGTCACAGTTTTGACTTACTTTCAGTCTTTGTAGCATGGCCTGTGGTGCTTTGTACCCATAAAGGCAAGGAAATCCAATCTAATGGGGAAAGCCTAATTAAAGACAAAGACTATAATGCCATTTTACCTCAGTGGGAGGGGTTTTTTTAGGATACCTGTCATATCCACTAGAGTTGCTGCAGTGGAGACAGGTAGTGGCATTGGTTTGGGATTATATAATTCAATAACTCCAATTAAGGGCTAACATATTTATCCTGGTTCTCTCCTTCTCCTCCCTTTTTCCTGCAATACAAGTCACCGGAAAGCAGTGGTGAGAGCCAGTTTTTTATGCAGGATAATAGAGGCATGAACTCTGTATGGTACAGATGAGACAGGGTCAAGAATTGGAAGGGCTATGCTCTGGGTGTTCATGGCTTGCTTAGCCAAACACAAATACAGGTTGGGCAGAGAATCCCTGCTGAGAAACACTTGGGTGTGCTGGTCAGTGAGATGCTGGACATGAAACAGTAATGTGCACTTGAAGCCCAGGAAGCCTAACATGTCCTGGACTGCATCAGAAGAGGCATGACCAGTAGGTCAAGGAAGATGATTCTCCTCTTCTGCACTGTTCATGAGAGACCCCACTTGGAGTGCTGCATCTGTCTCCGTGACCCCAGTATGAGAGGGACATGGATCTGCTGGAGCGAGTCCAGAGGAGGCCACCAAGTTGATCAGAGCAGGACTGAAGCACCTTTCCTGTGAGAACAGGCTGAGAGAGTTGTTCAGCCCGAGAAGAGGAGGCTCTAGACTGGCCTTATACCAGACTCCTAGTACCTAAGGAAGGACTACAGAAAGCTGGAGAAGAACTTTTTTATAAGAACTTTTTATAAGAACTTTTTTATATAACTTTTTTATAAGAGAATGGAGAATGGCGAATGGCTTTAAACTGAACGAAGGTAGGTTTAGACAGATACTAGGAAGAAATTCTTCCCTGTGTGGGTGGTGAGGCACTGGAAAAAGTTGCCCAGAGAAGTTGGGGGTGCCTTATCCCTGGACTACAGGAACTGGGTTTGTTCAGTCTGGAGAAGAGGAGGCTCAGAGGTGACCTCATTGCTGTTTACAACTACCTGCGGGGAGGTTGCAGCCAGATGGGTGTAGACCTCTTCTTCCAGGCTGACGACACCAGAACGAGAGGGCACGGCCTCAAGCTACGCCAGGGGAGGTTCAATCTTAACGTTAGGAAGCGGTTTTTCACAGAGAGAGTAATTGCATATTGGAATGGGCTGCCCAGGGAGGTGGTGGAGTCGCCATCCCTGGAGGTGTTTAAGAGAAGACTGGACGAGGAGCTTAGTGACATGGTCTAGCTGGGGGGTGTAGGGCTGGATGACCCTGGGCCCCTTCCGGCTCGGAGTGGCCTGCTAGACTGTGAGGCATCTAGGTTGGTGTTACCACTCTGGGATGTGCTCTCGGACTCTGTACGGGTGTTAGATGGTGAGTTGGACTAGATGATCCTTGTGGGTCCCTTCCAACTCATAATATTCTGTGATTCTGTGATTCTGTGACTTTGAGCAACGTGGTCTAGTGGAAGGTGTCCCGGCCTGTGGCAAGTGAGTTGAAACTTCATGACTTATAACGTCCCTTCCAAACAAAGCCATTTTATAATTCATTGGTTGTATATTACATATTCAAGTCAAAAGCATCCAGACCATAGGTAAATATGAGAGTGACTCCAGCCTGTACTTAATTGTCTGTAAATGGAACAGCTCTCAGGAAACGTCTCATAGAGCAGGAAGACACATGCCAGGAAAATGCTGTCAGGCTTTGATATTGCCCTGTGAAGGCAACTGGCAAATTTATTTGTGGCTCACTTTAGGAACCATTCTATTGAGCAAGTATATGATAACTCATTGACATGGTATGAGTTTCAGGCAAACAAAAAAAGCCAAAAGATACTGTGCACAACTTGAGTTTTGCAAGTTACAGGATGCAGAGCAGCAAAACATCCTTTCCTCCCCTTACTGACCAATTTACATAAGCACCTGGATATAGGGCTTGAACTCCCAGTGGGATTCATCTGACCAAGCATAGATACCTAAATGTACTCATCTAATCATGATCTGGTTATTTTAATGGATGCCCTGCTACCACATGACTCAAATAGGTTAGGTGAATCCCCTTTTTAAAGTGTTTATATCTCTCTCTTGACTACAAAAAAAATTCTCAAGTGACTAGTTCACATGTAGATGTCTTCACTGAAGACATTTAAAGTTAATGAGATGAATCACAATCATAAGTTTCCTACACATTCAGGAAGAGAAAAAGAGTTTTGAAGCATCTTTCTAAAATACACAAATGAAAATGTTCACTTACAATACTAATTCCAGGTGCTCCCAGAAGCAAGAATGTCAAGATCTGGCAGAAAAATAATTTAACCACTCTTAGAAAGCACCGACAAGTTGACAATACTGTTGTTACTCCTGTATCACTGTTGCTACATGAACAGCACTACTCATGGGGACAAGATTAGGCTTGGGGGAAATTATGTGTCATCCTGATAGTCGTGGTAACGTCACCTGAATGGTTTAGATCTAATGTAGTGTAAAAGAGCTTCTCATATTGGGTAAAATGGGTAAATTGGGTAAAAGGATCAGCATACGAACTAGCAAAATTAATTTTTTCCACTTCTTTCTGGTTTTAGTTTCTTCAGACTAGAAGAGCTAAGACATAATAACTGCAGTGACGTCTGTGAACTTAGCTTCACATTAGAATAATTGTTATTGCTTCAAAATTATCTACACACTTGTGTTTTATTTAGTGGCCAACAGACTTTTTTATCGTTAATTAGTTTTTATTTCATTTCATCCATATTTCATTTTCAAAGTAAATCAAGAAGTAGGTAACTCATTTTACAACAATTTGTTTTTTGAGGAAGCCGGGCTAAAGTTATATACCTTTCTTTCAAATATATCATAAAAGACAATTCAGTTACTGATGAGGCGTGAATGTATCTAATGACATACTCTGTAGGGTGATTTGTTTTAATTGTCACAGTGGGACCTGTTATAACACAGTCGTAGAATGGGTCACTGCATTATAAAATTAAAGCTGATGCAAGGCATTCATTTCTAGCTTATTTGTAAATTCAAGTATTTGGGATGAAAATATCCTGAATATAGAGACAGTGTGTGGCAACATGCACAGCAGTGGCAAATGTTTCTTAATAATAAACAGCTGTATGAGGTCAGATGTTAAGGAAATTCAAAGGAGTGGTACACTGTGATTTTTTCATATGTACATTAGCCCAAATGAAGTCAAGGGAAAAGTATCTGTGGGTAACAATAATTTCTATTACCAGAGGTTACTCTTCAAGGGCAATTGAATGTGCTGGCTCATATTCATGTTGTTGTGCCACAGGATATGAAAAATAAGACAAAACCTGCTTTCAGTGGAAAGCATTGCAATAAATTTCCTGCATTTTTAAATTCGAAAAATTATTAGTTAATTACTGGATCAGTGACAAAAAAAAAAAGAAAGAGGATTTTCTGGGGAGGGTTTCAGGTTTGTTTGTTCATTTGTTTGTTGTGTTGGTTGCTTGTGACTTTCACTTCTGCTTTGTGATTGGATTTAACATTCTGCATCCAAAAGTATTGTCTGTTCATATATTCATCCGTTGGTCCTTACTTCAGCTGGCAGGACTTTATGCATTTGAACATCTCTGTCCCGTTCCCACAAAAATGGAAATAAGAACCTCACAGCTCAGTATCTCATCTAGTATTATTAGTTCCTCTAAATATCACACAGGAAGACTGTTTTAGGCAATGCTGAAAATTAGTGAAGGCACTGATTTAATTTAAATCCTTCAGCTGACCTCAGAGAGCCATATCCTTTGTCTATTTATCCAAATTCAATCATTTTTTCAATGAATCATGGCGTAAGATGTTGGAAAAAGCCACCCTCCAGAGTTCATTTTAATTAGCATCTGCTACAATATAATGTGTTATCTATGCCCCCCCCCCCCCCCCCCCCCAATAACTTTGTTCAGCAGCTAAAATATTGTACTTCACATGGAACTGGCAAGTAAACTGAGTTCTTGAACAGACTCTCCACTTTCCAGAAATGGAATCACAGAATCACAGAATCACAGAAAATTATGAGTTGGAAGGGACCCACAAGGATCATCTAGTCCAACTCACCATCTAATACCCATACAGCGACCAAGAGCACATCCCAGAGTATAATAACAACCTAGATGCCTCACAGTCTAGCAGGCCACTCTGAGCCGGAGGGGGCCCAGGGTCATCCAGCCCTCACCCCCCAGCTAGACCAGCTAGACCATGTCACTAAGCTCCTCGTCCAGTCTTNTGACTGGCCGCCAATCCGATGTTGCACCATTCACCACCACCCTCTGAGCTCGCCCTTCCAACCAGTTTGATCCTTGATTTAAATATTTAAATGACATATAAACACAGATAGTGTTAGATGGAGGTTATTCCTTGTCTTTTGTAAGAGCTCACTGCTATTAAACCTTATACTGGGATTGTTAAAAACACCAGGGATAATTTAACTTCTGATATTAAGTGA
>WEKX01007698.1:0-12477 GCA_013390025.1 Pitta sordida
CTCTGCTGTGTTATTTTCCAGCAGATATCAAGGAAATTAAAGTCTCCTGCTACCACTGGGGCAGCCGATCTTGAGGCAATCTCTAGTTGGCTAAGGAGGAATAGGTCCACCTCTTCCTCCTGGTCAGGCAGTCTGTAACATACTCCAATCAGGATTTCAGTTTTATTGGGTATCACTCTTACCTTAACCCATAGGCTCTCAACTTGATCATCCTAAATGTCAAGCTTCATGGTATCAAGAGTTGCTTTGATATATAGGGCCACTCCCCCATCTCTTCTCCCACTCCTATGTCTTCTGAAGAGTGTGTAGCCTGCCAATGTAGGGCTCCAATCGTGGAAGTCATCCCACCATGTTTCCGTGATGGCAACTCTATCATATCGCTCCTGATGCACCAAAACTTCCAGCTCTTCCTGTTTATTACCCAAGCTGCATGCATCAGTATACATGCACCAGAACCAGGTTGCTGATTTAATTTTTGATTCATTTTTACCATTTTCGGTGTTTTCCCAAGAGACTATTGCATCCTTTTCCCCCTTCAAACCTAGTTTAAAGCCCTGTTAATGAGTCCTGCCAACCCACGGGCCAAAACCCTTTGTCCTTATTAGATTCTGCCTACATGCAAACCAGGTTTGGCAAAAGATGCCCCATGATCATAAAATTCAATATTCTTCTGGTGACACCAATCCCTAAGCCATTTATTAATAGCAAGAATTCTCCTAGACTTTTTAGGTTCTAACCCTGCCACTACAGGTACTGAGCAAAAACTACCTGCATTCCTGCTTCACTGGTGAATCAACCAAGCTCCTTAAATTCCTTCTTAATTGCTCTGGATTCCTTCTTGTTGATCTCATCACTGATGGCTTGGAGAACCAGCTGGGGATAATACAGTAATACCTCTGAATTTGCAAGGAACGGGTCTCCTGAGGCTCTTTGCTAACCATCTAATCTGCAAAAATTCACAGGTCATTAATATGCATACAGGCCACACCCATCACTCCATCTCCTGCCACTCTGTAGTGCTGGGGAGCATTTGCTGCTTCTCCCCACAATCTCTCACAGCACAGAGGACACAAAGGGAACTATTTCTGAGCCCTCTCTGCCTGCGGAGACCCCTCAAGAATCCCTGGGCTTCTCTTCAGCCATGCTGCTGCTTCCACAACCGCTGCCAGCCTGCTGCCACTGCGCATGCTTGCACCTCCACCATGGTGGGGAAGCTCCAGAGTTGCAACAAGGAAGGGGTGTCCCGGGGCTCTGGTTGGTGCTCTTGGAGCCTGGGAAACCTTGACTTTGCAACACCGCAACACTCCGGGCCCCTTATGGTGTCAGGTGGCATCGGTGTCGGGGTCTCTTTCCCTTTAACTGTGGCAGCTACCGTATGTGCATCCACCGGTCCCTAGTGCTGGAGCGGCAGCACTGGCCGTATGGACCCAGCAGAACAGAGCTTCCCTCTGCTGCAGCAGGGGGAGGGCATGAACAGAAGCCTTCTCCTGGCACAGCAGCTGCGGCAACAGCGTGGGCATGTCCTGCCACTGCCCTGTCCCAACACACAGCGCTTGCCCCACCACTGCCACGGCCAGTCCAGCCTCACTTCCATGGGGCACTTTCCCTGGGGCTATGTCATCGCCAGGTGCACAGTCCCTGGGCACAGACTGCATCACCTTCCCTGCCTGTAGCCATGGAAACAGTAACACACAGATGCACGATTTAATGTTACATATCAAACTGCATTTAGCACCTTTGGAGTGTCCACAGTGGCCACACATCCAGCTGGGGTCTGTCCCCCAGCTGGGCTTAGAGTAACATGGGACGGCGTGGCTTGTGGCACTGTTGCACTGGGTCTCAGCGGCCACCTGGGTCATACTGTGGGCAGAAGGCGCAGATGTTTCCCCACACGGGGCTAAAATACCACATGCACCCCGAGGTATTCCACAGCATAAGCCTTCTGCAGTAGGAACCAGGCATGGAGACACACAGGAGTGAGGCAAGGACCGCAGCCCAACACCACGGGACTATAAACCCTATGGTGAGCAAGAGGCACCTTGTGCCCTCCCCACAGGGCCAGGCCAGTGTCGTCCCACAGTCACCGCCTCTTGTGCAAAGCAGAGGCACTGTGCATGCATCGACCAGGAAGCTCTNACCCAACACCACGGGACTATAAACCCTACGGTGAGCAAGAGGCACCTTGAGCCCTCCCCACAGGGCCAGGCCAGTGTCGTCCCACAGTCACCGCCCCTTGTGCAAAGCAGAGGCACTGTGCATGCATCGACCAGGAAGCTCTGTGAATCACTCTGCCAATCACTGAGGCAGATTTACAGGGAAAATTTGTCACAACCCAGTGAGGTCACAATGGAGAAGTTGCAATGCACCAAGGTATGACTGTAATCAGAAGGTTGAATTAGTTCAGGCAAGCTCTCAGCAATGCCCTGTAACCAGGCCCCAGGGAGGCCGCAGACTTCCCTGCTGGATGGGTCTGGTCGACAGGTAGGACCTTCTATTTCCCTCACAAGAGAGTCACTGACAACTACGGCCCTCCTTTCCTTCTTAATACTAGAGGTTCTGATTTGCTTGGTGGAAGAGGTAGTTCCTAGTGATTTACAAGGTGAAGTGCCTTCTCTATTATCCTCATGATCCCCCAAATCCACAACCCCAAACCTGTTCTGCAGGGGCAACTCAAAACGTGGCATCTGAAAAGGTGGTAGGGGACAGGAGAGAGTTTCATTACCCCCACAAGAGACCTGTTCCCACTCCCGCTCATCCTCTAGGTTTCTTTTTTCTAGCTTGTGATGGGGAATATGAGGTGCATAAGGCTCCTCTGGCTCTTGAGAGTCTGTAAGGGATGGAAATGCATGCACTCTCCATTCTATTTCCCTTTCACTATCTCGAATACTCCCTATTTCAAGCTCTTCCTTCAGTTCTACCACCATACAGAGTAGGTCATTTACCAGCTCACACTTGACACAAGTGTTATTTGCGCTGTCCTCCTGTTCTACCATCAGACTCATGCAGTCTGGACAGCCACTTCCACTGACATAGGCATTGTTTGGGTATGAACTTCCCTTGTGGCATCGGCCTTGGTTTTCATCCATCTGGTTCTAACCATTACTGACGGGGGAAGAATAGGAGGGAGAAAACACGGAAAAACACCACATACCAAGACAGCGTCTGGGACCCTGCCTGCCCACCCTGCCTGCACAAACTACCCACTAACTGCCTCTTAGACTCTCAACTCCCCTACACTCAATGCCTCTGTTTGCCAAGTCCTGTTCGCCACGCTGCCAAAAATTTTAATAGCTTAAATACCCACAGGCGGGAAGCCCAAGTGCAGAGAGCATGCCCTCCCCAAATGCTCACGTGGTCCCTCCTCCTTATCCCGGCAAGCAGGGAGAGCTCAGTGGGTGTAAAGGAAAGAAATGTTTTACATTGGTAGTTTGTATTCTAATTATTGTTTGCGCATTAAGATACCTTTAACACATATAAAGTGCACCTACAGTTTTTGCTGTAACTGCAACATAGCTCATTGCTCATGAAAATGTATAGACTCTTTTGATCTTTAAAGACAATCCCAACAACAACTTTTAATATACCAGAAATATCACACTCTTGAAGGAGGAGGGAAAGTCACAACAAATTTCTTTAGTGCTATATTGTGATTCATCCCAAGTGTTGGCTAGCTTTTATATTTTTAATTTATAAATGGAAGGAAATGATTATCACTTGTGTGTCATCTGATAAACTAGTGCACTGTAGGGCAGGTCCTATTTCAACAATGTAAACAGGCATTGATGCTCTTGAAGAATTGCAAATTTTGGTGGTTGGTGAATATTCAGTTTACTCATTTTCTTCCCTGTGAATGTATTTTGTAATAAAAGGGAGGCTACAGCAAGACTAAATTAAGTATTTCTCTACTCAAAATCTTTCTGCAGTTCTCTTCTCCCACTCTGGAGCATAAAGAATTTAGAGAAAGATATGAATTTTACTTTTGTCCAAGAACAAGCCTCAAGTGTTGTGACACTCCTCAGCATCACCCGTCCCTCAGCTTGTGCGCAGTGCTGAGATCATTGCTCAGGCAAGCACTTGCAAGCAGGTAGTGTTGTTATAATAGGATCTGTGCTGTTGTGACAGGTTCTGGGGAGCTGAGCATTGGCCTCTTAGCTGTAGAGGGGTCTTGATAAAGGATGAAGAGGCTGGTAGGATGAAAAACGCAGGTGGACTGCTTTCTCTGCATGAGTGTGCAGGCTGGGAAACAGGTGGGGTTGGGATGATATGGACAAAGCAGTGAGGTCTTAAGTTTTGTGAAAGCCTGAAGCATGTGTGCAGTGGGTCCTAGAGCTCTGCTAGTAGTTTGTTGCACCTAGTTGCACCCAGTGCACTAGATGCAGTGGATAGTTTGCAGGCTATGTAGATAAATTCATTGCTGTTGTTGGAGGGCAGGCGGTTCAAAAATGAACTTTCAGAGGCAGTAGATTTAAGGACAAATAATGACATGAGAGTGACCTTATGGGAAACTGCAGGCTTTCCACAGTGGTATCTAATTGAAATTTTCTTCTTACATAATATTAAAAATAAAACACCCCACAAAAAACCAAGGAGTAAAACAAAAACCCTGCCACATACACACTCACGAGCCATGATTTTGCTAAATAAGAGCACTATTTGCAGTAGAAACTCCCAGCCACCCTTTCAAGTGCTGCCATCATTTAATATAAATGGTTTCATAACAGCTTAGAACAAAAACTGCTTCAAGTCAGTGATGTGTCATTCAGAGCAAATCCAGAGAGAAGTCAAGTGACTATGACACGTGAATCACACTGAATTTGGCTGACAACGGGATATAATTACCTCCATTTATTGTGTTTATTAACACTTCTTTGTGTGAATAGCTGGTTTTTCAGGTTTTAAAATACTTTTGTGGGCCTAGATTGAGATAAATTCCAACAGAGCTAGATTGATGGATCCTTGCACCTGTTTCTCTATCATTAACTACATTAAGTAACTTTAAACAATTATGCTTTGTATCCTTACAGTTTGTCTTTAAAGCAAATGCAAAAAACAAGATAAAGGGGCATTATTAACACATATAATTGCATGAAGCAATTTTCTCTGAGTGGTTTCAGCATTATATTTTCTGCCTCTGTCATGTCTCATTGTTAAACAAAGAACACAGTTTTATATTAGTGACTGAATAGCCTTCTCTAGTTAAGGTTTACCTTATAAAAGAGAGGAAAAAGTAAGTCTGACTTCTCACTGCCTCGTTGCTTGGTAGTTCTGCTTTCTTATCCTTGATGCCTAAAGGCTGTATTTCCAGATGGAGAAAAGCTTTTAGAGTTCCTCACTTTTCATCAGTGATGTTATTTCAAAGGTTAGAGGAAGTGAGACAATTTGCATAAAACAACCCTTAAAGAAGAAACATGGAAAAGTGACTCGCTCCCTTCTTCTAGACTCTCTTGCTATAGTAAAATTTGAGAATTCCCTATGTGTTCTTCCTGGCAATGAAGAACAATGCTTTGAGGAGAGGGAAACACTCTGTTGCAGGCGAACATTGAGACAATAAAGCATCTGCATATTTCATACAGTCGGTTTCGGGGAACTTTTTAATCAGTCCTACAGTCTGTGGCTATGCTGCTCAGAGGTTTCCTATAGCATGTTAGAAGTGGACAATATTGCCCCTTGGACAAATTATTAATGTCTGAAAACTAGAAATGTTCCACTTTTTCAAAAGGCTGGTGTACTGACTTGGTTTGGGACTACCCCAGGAAATCCACACCTACAGGATGAGCTTTTCTTTCTGTGAATACAAAGATGAACTGCCATTGGTGTGTAGCAGTCAGGGTTTTTTTTCTCCTGAAAAGAGATTTCTCAGGTTAAGACAAAATGCCAGATGTGCCAAAGTTGTTTGTGAGGGTTTACAGCTTTAAGTAAAGAACCTCTTTCCAATGGACTTTGCTCTTAATCCGGGACAGTAGTTGTTGGATTCCATGCTTATTTCATTGCACAGACAGTCATTAATATCTTAAACATCTTTGTTAACCAGTAATGTCCTATAAACCCTGTGGGCACCAGAGAAGGAAGCATATTTGTGATTGTCATCTTTCTGGATACATTTCTCCTGCTTTTTATCTGGGAAAACATGACCAGAAACCTCTTCTACAAAAAGAAACCTACCTCTCTCCAGAATATGTCTCTTTTCACACACACAGATGACAAATGAACAAATGCTGTGAGACCTGGTATTTCACCTAACAGAGGTGAAGAGAAGTATTGGCATGCTGTGACATCCACAGGCTCTAGTTTCCTAGTTCTCATTTCTATCAGCCAATGCGAAGGGTATCATCCAACTCCTGGGGTCTTTATTAATGTATTCTACACTGGACAGCAGGAGGCAGTGAGGAAGCAAAAGATCTAAATGCTGGCTTGTACATTTTTTGCTACAGAAGATGCAGTTTCTTAGACTAGCACCAGCTGCTTGTACAAAAATGCAGATCAGCACACAGATACAGCCAGCCTACTTTTCTCTTTTTCTTTTTTTTAAATGCCATCCACTCCCCTTGAAAAACCTTTCCTTAGTGCACTGTGTCTGCCTAGATGTATTCTGCAGACAAACCAGCATTTCTCCATGAGAAAACAAAACAGCACTGTGTTACTGTCATCTCAAAGGTCTGGCCTCACATATTCATAGCAGAAAGAGGGCACAGAATTAAGGAGAAGGGAGGAGAGGGGATGCAGAGATCAACAGTCTGAAAATATTCAGCTGGTGTGGCCTTGTGCTAGCTCCAAGTTCAGCTGCTGCTCCACTTGTACCCATGCAAGCCCTCTTCTTTTGTCAGATGTAGTCAGAGACAAGACATCACCAGCATATCCTTACTCTTGGCAGCTTTCCGGGTTCCCTCATGCTGTTTCCAGATGTCTACTTGTCATTAAGCAACAAGCAAAGACATTTGGACTGCAAGCCTGACTTCAAGTCCTTGTGGTCCACCTCAGCTCAAGGATGCCCCTTCTCTGCTGGGGTGTGGTACAGTGCTCCTGCTCATTCTGAGCTGTCTCCATTTCCTTCCAAGCAGGGAAGAGCCTAAAAATACACATCCAACTTTGAAGCTGAACTGAGTTCACACTGAGCTTGTACTCAAGATTTCTGTGTTCAATTAGCTCTCAAGCAGTATGATTATCACTTGGACCTTTCCTGATAAATGGCATTAATTCACAAGAATAGCCTAATGAAATAATTTACATTTTTTCCTGGTGTTGTAGAAAGAGGCCTGAGCCATAACTATCACAGCCTGGACACAAACATCTCTCTCATGCTTGTTATATGAAGTACTCATGGGAAAATCCACTTCAGTACACGGCTGACTGTCCCTGCCTCTCTTGCAGGAGACTGGGGGTTTGATTCCCTCCACGGAGGCAGTGGTGCAGTTTAAGAGTTGGAGTTATCCTTCCCCTGTATTCAGTGCTGGTCAGACCACATCTTGAGTACTGTGTACAGTTCTGGGCTCCTCAGTTTAAGAAGGATGTTGAGCTGCTTGAGAGGGTCCAGAGAAGGGCAACAAGGATGGTGAAAGGACTGGAGGACAAGCCCTATGAGAAGTGGCTACAGGAACTGGGGTTGTTCAGCCTGGAGAAGAGGAGGCTCAAAAGTGACCTAATTGCTGTTCACAACTACCTGAGGGCAGGTTGCCGCCAGGTGGGTGTGAATCTCTTCTCTCAGGCTGACAACACCAGAACAAGAGGACATGGCCTCAANTGTCGTCAGCCTGGAAGAAGAGGTCCACACCCATCTGGCTGCAACCTCCCCGCATGTAGTTGGTGCGGAGTTGGACTAGGTGATCCTGAGGGTCCCTTCTGACTCAGAATAACCTGTGAACCTGTGACTCAATGATCCTTGTGGGTGCCTTCCAACTCAGAATATTGTGCGATTCTGTGATTCTGGGAGGTGGAAGCGGGCTGCACAGGGCTGCTGCAGAGTCCAGCAGACTATCCTGTCCATGAAAGTCTCTCCAATCTTCTGTAAGAAAATTTAATGGTTAGCCTTTCTCTTCTGATACATATCTCATTGGCTCTCCATTTTTTAAGCTTTTTGATTTATACTCCTAATTATTTTAACAAGTGAATTGTGTCATTTAATTCAGCACGTCATATCTCTTTGTTGTGCACACTCTTCAGCAATACAGTGGCATTATAAATTATTCAATTTTTCAAGCTTTGAGTCTAAATCAAGTAACATATGATATATTTGAAGACATTTTTATTACTCTTCTTAAAACATATGAATATGATAGTCTTCACACACTGGAAACCAAACCCACTTATTTGTTTTACTTTGCTTTAATTTGATAGCAAGTATATGTATAACTATCTTTCTCCCTTTTGTCTGTCATTTTTCCTGGAACCCAAATGGAGCATGCATCTACACAAAGCAGGTAATGAAAAGAATGTCACCTCTTTAAAGAGATTTTGCCTGTTTGCAAACAGAACGACTTTAAGGCAGATTGACTGTTCTGAATACATTGGAAGCAGACTTTCATAGCCTCAATTATAATATATTGATAACAACATCTGTGAGATTAGAAATTGAATTAGAGAGGTTGAGATGTATTAGAAAATAAACAGAAAAATCATTCTGAAAGTGCAAATTTCAAAGTTGTTCCATTCATTAAAAACCTGCTTGTTGATATATGGTTTGTTGTGTCTTGTGTAAACAGACCACACTGAAGAGAAGCATGTCTTGCCTGACCAACCTAATCTCCTTTTATGATATGATGACTCGCCCGGTTGACGAGAAAAAGGCCATGGATGTTGTGTACTTGGATCTTAGCAAAGCCTTTGACATAATAAGCTTCAGGAGAAACTCGCAGAGCATGGACTGGATAGAAGCATTTTATGTTGGGTTACGAGCTGGTTGGATGGACGGGGTCAGAGAGTGTTGGTGTATGGTGCCACATCCAGCTGGCAGCCAGTCACTAGCGGAGTCCCACAGGGGTCAGTGTTAGGCCCAGCACTGTTCAGCATCTTTACTGACGATATGGACGAGGAAATTCAATCTATCATCAACAAGTTTGCAGATGATACCAAGCTGGGGGCAAATGTCAATCTGCCGGAGGGTAAGANTGGAGTCACCATCCCTGGAGGTGTTTAAGAGAAGACTGAATGAGGTGCTCAGTGACATGGTCTAGTTGGTGGGGAGTTGGACTAGATGATCCTGAGGGTCCCTTCCAACTTGGAATAGCCTGTGAGACTGTGAAATGAGAGGAGAAAGGGAGGGCTGTGTCTAACATCCACAGCCAAGTCAAGGTTCTTGGAAAGGACCTTTCACAACTTCCATTGCATATACTGTAATACAATGGAAAATATAGGTGATTTGAAATCTCCTTGTTCAAAAGACTAGTTGTCTTACGTTTTTCAGTTAGAAGAGTAAAGAGGGAAAAGCAGTCTAAACAGCTTTACATTGGATGGTAACAGCATCTTATGCAAACTCCATGTGGGAGGTGTTCAGGTTCTTTTCATCTCTATCCTGTAGGATGCAATTAGGAGAGTTTAATTTCACTTATCCATGCTGTGCTTGGCACTTTACAAATGCAAGTTTGTTGCTACCATCAAAGGATTTAAATTCAGGCATTAAGTGAACTTGTGCAAATTAGAGCTGGATTCACTGATGATAGCTGCAGGTATAGGGAGGATGTAACTAGGCTGCACTTGGAAATTTGTAAAAGGATCAGAATGGCAGTGCATCAGATGGGAACAGAATTTCTAGCACCAGAATTTGACATCAGTCTCTGGTCCAAATGGGGACTGAGTGTAAGAAAACACAACTGCACTGATATCAGTAGTTTCAGCTATGTATTTGCCCAGCTGCTTTGCTCATTGGAAAAACCTACAGCAACTAGGACAAGCTTGTGAATCTGGCCCATTAGCTTTAAGTGCATTGCTTTCCTTAACACTTTCACTTTTTTGGGGGGGGAGGGGTGTTTGTTCTTTCTTCTCTTTTTTTTGTTTGTTTTTTTTTTAATGGTGAATAACTCTTATCTGGCTCTGCACTTTTCACAGTGTGTTTTGGCTTTGTAGAATTTGGCATAGACTTAATGACTATGAACAGTTTTTTGTTTGTTTGTTTGTTTGTGTCTAATGATAAATACTGCATGTCGGAATCAGTAATTTTTTGTGGCTTCATTCTGATCACCAAAAAACCTGAATTCCTCAATGGGCTGTCTTTCTGCTTGAAACAGTGTTTTCTCATTAGCAATATTAGCAGTGGACATGAAATAAATGAAAAGTTACTTTAGACTGTTATTCCCATCAGACTTACCTCTAGTGTCTAAGAATTGATTTTATGACAAAGAACAATCCTCAATTCCATCAGCCGATTAATGTTCCCTTCCCAAATTGCATGCATAGATAATATCTACCCAAAGGTCAGAACAGAGAGAGGTGAGCTGTGTAAGTACCTCTTCCTCAACCATGAATTGAACAGCAAAGAGAAAGAGATGGAGATAGGAAGTATGGGGGATGGGATCAAACAAGTAGTTTTCAGCTTCATGATATGTTCAGCTCCATATGTTTCTTTTAATCAGTCATATTAATAATCAAACCTACATAGCAGAAAAAATAAAAGCTTGTCTACTTCTGCTTATTTAGCATTTTCTAAAGTTAGCTTACCTCAAAAGATTGAATATTGATTTGTGATAGGGCTTTCTGGTGCAGTTTTCTGGTGCTGTTGTTTTCTGAGACAGAGAAAGCATACATACAGCAAAGGAGTAATTGCCAAGAAGAATGTTGTGGATGGGATTAGTGGGAATGAGAAAGGAAGATTGGACCTTTACATTCTGGTATTTCTAACCACTAATTAGTAAAGGAAGTACAGTCGGCCCTCGAATACCACGGTACTGCAGGTCTTGGTGTTCCCCCACACAGCCCTCTGTCCACATAGAATGGCAGCTCATTAATATGCAAATTTGCCCTGCACCCTCACACAGTTCCCTGGCACTCCAGCATTGTTTCAGCACTGCCTTGCTGCATATCAGTGTTTGTGTTGGCGCTTCACGGTGCCCACGGCCACCCCATGCCAGGAAAAAACCGGGGACACTGGTGCAGTGCCTGCGCCACTGTCCTGTTGTCTCTCCAGGTAGGTAGACCTGGTGTCTCCATACTCAGGGTATACGTCTACCCCAAGAAAATCTTGCCCACCATGTCTAACCTGAGAGTGTGTAAATCTTTCATAACTGCACAAAGCCTCCTCACTCAGAGCGGAACGGGCAGACACGGTGCCAGGGGGCCCTTGCACAACCGCCTCCCTCTGAGAGGAGCAGAGCAGAAGGGTGCCGCTCGAGCAGACCTGCCACGACCGCCTCCCTCTGAGCAAAGCAGGACGGGCACGGCGCGGGCAGAGCAGTGCACCCATGGTCTATGCGGCACGGCCTGGGGCTTGATTTGAATATTCATGACTGTCTAATTTGAATATTCATGACTGTCAGTTCACACAGGTGCAGTTGTGAAACGGGCCTCCTTAATTGCAGAAAAATCACGCCATGTAGAGGTGAAGCCGCTATCTGGGAGGCACGAAGTGGAGAGTGCTTACTGTAATTGCATAGTTGAAACTTAGTTTAGTATAATCACAGAATACCATTTCTTGGAAATCATGAATGCAGAGAGGGTCACCACTTTTTCTTTAGAGGTTTGACCTTAAAAGAATGAACCATGGAGCAATTTCTACAGTAAATAGCTGCCCTCGAAAAACAGAAAAATCATCAAGAAGAGGCTCCATGGATGTGGCTTCTTCACTCTCCATGTGGAGGACAATCAATTCCCTCTTGTTTTTCAAGGAGGTCCCATGCTGCATGTCAGCTCAATTTCTCAATGGTGCTGCTTGGACTCAGCAAAGGAATCTGAAGGCCCAGTAACCAGACGTTCAGTCTCTGCCCCGGTACTTTCAGACCACCTGAGAATCGGGCACCATACACCACCAGAAACCCACTTCCAAATGGAAGCTTATACCTGAATGTAATTGATGATTACCTTGTATTACTTGATTTTAGGCAATGTTTTAAGTGATTGAAAGCTGAAGTCTGAGTCTTGAAAGCACTTGCATGTGGTGAGAATCACACAATCAGATTATGGGGTCAAGTTTACTGTGGTATTTAAAGTGCTTGAGCAGCGTGTATACTTTCAGAGGATTTGTAGATAAGAGCTATGGAGAAAAGAGAGGCTTATACAGTGTTAAAAATAATGAGAGGTCTGTGTAAAGGCTGAGTATTGACCTTGTGGGTAACAGGATATTAAGACAGCTTGAGAGTTCACTTACCTGTGTCCTACAAAAGAAAACTGTAAAACTGTCTTTTGTTAGTCCTCTAATGCTGTACCAGATTCTCCGTCTTTCAAAATGCTAACACAGTACATTTGCTTCTGGAAATGATGGATATTTTGTCTGTGGTTCACCCTGGGACCAGTCAAAGACTCAGACTTAGGTGGTGTTGCCCCTCCCCCACCATG